>JAOUQT010339021.1:0-23702 GCA_025769995.1 Xyliphius kryptos | reverse complement strand
TTCAAATCCCAGGTCCACTGAAGTTACCAATGTGGGTCCTTGAGCAAGATCCTTAACCCTCATTGCTCCAGGGTGCTACATCAACCCTGTGTTCTGACCCTAACGAAGTTGGGAAACGTGTAAGTTGCTTTCACCACTGCTAAATGGTTGAAGGACCTTCCCAACAATATCCGTAAGGCTGACTCACTTAACATTTTCAAGAGACTTCTCAAAACCCATCTTTTTCACAGACACATTCTATAAAAAAAAAAAATAAAAAAAAATAAATAAATTAAAAAAAGCCAGATCGAGTTATTGCGCAGTGTTGATGGTACTATAGTCTAGCTGGTTCTACCTAATAATACTGACTTGTGTTGTTCTCTCATTTGGAAGTCGCTTAGGATAAAAGCGTCTGCTAAATGACTAAATGTAAATGTAACAAATTAAAAGTTGCTTGTTGGATTAAAATGTAATGCGTTATCTCACGCCTTTGTATTTGTTTTGTTTTTCTCTGATTCTGCAGCAAACCGAGGGATTTAAGAAGCGCTGGTTTACTCTGGACCACAGAAGGCTGATGTACTTTAAGGATCCACTGGTAGGAATGTTCTTCTTAAGTGCATGTGAGCAGACCGTGTGAGAGATATTATTATTATTCGCATGGAGAAGAGAGTGGAGTGTGGGGTGGAATGTGGTGGAGATATAACTGATCGAGTTTAATGAACTGTCCACAATTAATATGCTGTGGCAGTTTGTGTAACATTAGGAAAAACCTAGAATTCAAAAGTAATATTAATTTATCCATCAACTTCCCCTTAATCATCTATTACGGTCATAGTGGTGTACCCCATGCCCATCCAGGGAGAACGTTTCGGGCCCTGGCAGATACACCCAGGACAGGGCACGAGTCCATCTCTGGGCACACACAGTACATTATAAAGCACCCAATTCACCTTGAATCCACAGGTTTTTTCACACATCATGTTGATATAATTAGCAATACACGGCAATTCACTGGGAGGGGGCATATGCTGATGATTTGCACTGAATTCTGTCAGCCAGGTGGGAGAAGTCTGAACAGTAGCTGCTGATGGCAATTTTTAAGCAGGCTTCCAAATGATCATCAGTGAGGGTGCACCGATATCTGGAATTCATTATTTTTATGTGGGGAAAAGCCTGTTTCACATAAGTAGGTTAATCCAAAAAAAATGCTGTAAGAAAATGTGCCACATTCACTTTGTTTTTAAATTGCTGTACAAGTATCTGTACATGAATTTCTGTATGACAAATATTTATATGCAACATTATTTTTACACTTATAATTAAAAATAAACATAATTATAATTTATGAGCAATATGTTCCAATAAGTAACAACAGCAGAGATTAACAACCAGCATGCACATAAATTTCCAACTCCATTCTGAAGACACTGAACTCTGACCTTAATTCAATGCCAGTTTGATCACATAAATGATGAATAAATACAAATTACCAGCAGGGGTGGAGGGAGTAGAGAGTCAAACAGGTGGAAGTCTCTACAAAACATTAACATGTAGTGTTCCAAGCAATCTACCAATAAGCTCTGTGCGATCGACTGGTCGATTACAATCAACGTATTGGGAATGCCTGACCTAAAGTGATAATGTTTGGCTAAATTAAAAAATGCAGCACATATTAATATTGCAGTTTGTTTGTGTATGTACCTCAGGATGCCTTTGCGAAGGGCGAGGTGTTCTTGGGTCACAGGGATTTGGGTTACAGTGTCAGTGCCGGCTTACCCACAGGCACCCAGCGCAACTGTGTCTGGCAGCATGGTATCACCATAGTGACTCCCGAGCGCAGCTTCTTGTTTACCTGCGAGACAGAGGTAGAGCAACAGGAATGGCTCAAGCACTTTAACCACATCATCAGTCTACAGATGTCACCGCAGGAGTACAGCAGTGAGTACACCTTCCATATTTGGTAACATGAGTAAATTTTTTTAATATTAACATTCCTGATCCCTCTCTTCCAGTGGAGGCACTCTTCAAACACAAACACTGATGGAGATTCGGAGATGGAGACCTGTGCGTCTCATGGTGTACGACTCCAAACTTGACTAAAGTCTCCTCACTAAAACACTAAATGTATTTTTTTTTTTTTTTTTACAAAGTGTGTACTATATCGTTTTGTGATCTCAAGCCAGTCAGGATTGACACGTTTCCTTTATAGTCACTTTGTAAAAAGTTTTTTTGTTGTGTTACGCGAGTTATCATGCCTTAATGACATTAACAAAAGGTTAAAATCTTAGATTCAGAATATTTTGAGCCCTAGGGGGAAAGTTGCAAGTAAGAAAAATGGAAAAAAGAAGAAAGAAAAAAATCAGAATATGGAATACATCGGGGAAAGGTGGGAGATAAAAAAAAAAAAAAAATTCCTAGCCCCCAGACTATCCTTCGAGGGGCACAGTTTGGGAACATGGGAAAAAAAAAACGCCCTTTTGCACTCAAGCGCATATAAAGACAGCATGTGGGCACACACACACACACCTGTGGAGTCAAAAAGCAGGAAAGGCATTTTTACTGGGGAGAGAAGGTGGGGACAACATGTGTTCAAAGTTCGCAGAATGTCATAGTGATAGCAGTTGTTTCAGGAGACAAAAAAATGTGGCAGTGTCCTTAAGAAAAACAGGGTAGGTAGCCAGAAATCCATAGCAACGGTTCTTCTGTCAGCAATTCGCCACTGAAGGCCAATGCTGATACCAGGGGGTGGACAAAAGCAGATAAGCACAAATCTCTCAGTTTTCTGGTCTCCCAAGTTTTCCAAACTCATTCGCAAAGCTAAGAGCTGCTCAAAGATGTATTCCATGTTACGATTAAGTGATAGTCCTGCGTGCCAGCGGCTCTGCTCATCACATCAATCATATTGGGCAACCTATATGATCATTGAACAACTGACCCAACTCTTAACCTTCCGATATACCAGGGCACCACCTAAACCAATCAGCAGAATACTTCTAAACATAAATCAAAATAGGTATTACATCCTTAATGTGCTCTATGGGAAACACGACACGACACTTTTTCCACACATCTATCATATATCCAGCTGCAAACATTCCGTCAGGACAGGTAGGTTCCGCCGAACCTCGGCTTATTGTTGAGAAAATGGTTTGAGAAAACCGGTTATCAAGTCTCAAATCATGCAAAGCAGTTTCCATTGAAGTCTGATTTAAAGGAAACTGTAAGTGACGAGTGTGGGGATCCTGGTGAGGGTTGTGTGTGTGTGCAGCCCTGGACCAGAGAACCAGGATTTGTTATTATAAAGTCCTTATGTTCCATTATGCCCTGTCATACGAATTCCAAAGACAGATAGATATTAGTGGCATAATAAATTACATTAAAGTTGACTTTTTGAAAAGTACAGCTTTGGAAGTTTCTTTACTTGTAAGAGCAGCATGGTGGTGCAGAGGTTAGCACTTCTACTTCACAGCAAGAAGGTTCCTGGATTTGATTCTCAAAAAGTGTACTTATTGTGGGATGACTGCATGACCTCCATGTACCTGCATCAGTTATCTACTATAGCTCAAGACATGACAATGGGTGATGTCACTCATTTCATCTCGTCTTATGAATAGGGTCGTGTGGGGAGGAAGGTAAAACATGGGCGCTGGGCAAAGATACCAATGATGGAGCCAATCCATCGCTGGCCTGATTCACTCTCACACTATATAGGGGTAATTGAGAGCAGTCCCTAAATTTTCCCTCGGAATTAAATAATTAGTCAATCCACCTTAAATCCATGTTCTTGGACTGGGAGGAAACCGACAAAAACCCACACAAACACGAGATGAACATGGAAGCCCCACCCTGATTTGGATTCAAACCTTGCAGAGGTAGACATGTTAACCACTATGCTACCGTGCCACCCATGAACATAAATTTGTATAAAAGGGTGGCATCAGGAAGGGCATGAAGGTGTTGAACTTTGCCAAGTTCAAAATCTGAATTTTCATTGGGGCACTGAGGAAATCTCTAATTAGTGCTAAAAAATACTTATATTAGGCAGGTTAGTAGTATATTTAGACATGGGATTTTTTTTACAAATGTCATTAAAGAACCTGGGAATTATCAGAAACAGAAAATCTATTTACAAGGTAATTTGAGAAAACAGGAGAGGACATACACATGTGATTGAAAGAATACTTCATGTTATCCAGTATGTATAAAAAGCAAAGTACACATGTGGTCTGCCATAGAGTGGCATAGACATAGTGTATTTATTTTTACTTGGATAAGTATAAGGTTCTAGTAGTACGAGTCTGTGCTCCAGTCAATGGTTCTTGATTTGGCACCCAGGTGTTCAAAAGCGAGTCGGACAGCCCACAGTGAGCCTCTCCTAAATCTAATGTGTCATGTTCAGTTGCACCTATGTGGGAGTGGGAGGTTTAAGAGGTGGGTGATAACAAAACGTTAGGCAAAGAGCAAAGGAAAGAGAACAGAGAGAGAGGACTGAGGTCATCACTGGTGCTCTTTAAAAAGCTTTAATTAAGGAACCCAGAATTCAAACCCTGGATGGAAACGTTGAAAACCATTGGGATCACAGATGAAGAACGTCGGACAACTTGGTCTGGTCGCAGAGGTTATGTCTCCAGAACAACGAGGTGTGGATCCTTGACAATCCCGATTCAGAACATGGCTTTGACTCGTAAATCAGTATCAAGGACTAGTCCATCTTTCCAAGAGACTGCATGTCATGATTTTTATTTGTAAATGCAAAAGATTTTAAAGAATTCTAATGGAATGTTTGTCAATTCTGGAATTTTTCCGTGCCTAATTATTGTTAGTCCTCCCAGTTGACCTCCACTCTGCGCATCATGAGCTTGGTGCCCAGCCCCAATGTCTCAGTCCTTCCTGGCCCTAATTTAACCAGTACTGGAACAGGAAGTGGATCTGGCGGAGGTGGAATGGGCATAGTGTGGGTAACTCCACTTCTTGGCGCAACCCTCATCACCATGTGCATCCTTGGGGTGGCAGGAAACGTCTACACTCTAGGGGTGATGCGCTCGGCGGTGCTGCGGCGCTCCGGCTCCATGTATGTCTTCATCATCAATCTCGCAGCAGCAGACCTCCTCTACTTGGGTACCATCCCATTTGTTGTGTGCACCTATTTTGCCCACGACTGGCTATTTGGCGAAACTGGTTGCCGGGTTTTGCTGAGCGTTGACCTGCTTACCATGCATGCTAGTGTTTTTGCACTTGTGGCAATGAGCCTGGAACGCTACCGTGCCGTGGCGGCACCTTTCCGAGCCCGCAGATCCGCCGCAGACTCAGCTAAACGACACTGGCTTGCTGCACTGGGCATCTGGAGTGCTGCTTTAACCCTCACGTTGCCCATGATGGTCATGATCCGGTTGCGGGAGGGCCGTCCAGGAGCCTCTGGACTCGTCAAACGAATCTGCTTTCCAACCTGGACTTCCGAAGCTTTTAAAGCATACCTAACTGTTCTCTTCCTCACCAGCATGTTAATTCCAGGACTGGTCATGGTTGTGCTTTATATGGGATTGGCACGGCGTTACTGGACCGCGCAGTCGAATCTTACTCAGGCTAGTTCAGCAAACAGGACCAGTCTTTGTCTCACCAGTTCCTCGACTGTATCCAGGAGGAAGAGGCTTAAGCAAAAGGTGGTGTGTATGATCTTCTGCATTGTGGTCGCTTACTGGGCATGCTTTCTGCCTTTTTGGGGCTGGCAAATGGCCAAGCTGTTTTCAGCTGAATCGCTGCGCTCCCTGACTCCTGCCGTGCACACCTACGTAAACTTCTTTGTGACATGCCTGACATATGGGAACAGCTGCATCAACCCACTGCTCTACACTCTGCTCACAAGGAACTACAAAGACTATCTGGCACAGAGGGCGCAGACGTCGGCCTCCAGTCGAATCGACCTGGCCTCGGGGTCGGTGGTCAATGCGGTACAGGACTTGTAGTCCAAGGGAAAGAACTAAATGGCTTTTAATCAGAGACTGGATTATGTTAGTAAAAAAGGGACAAACTTAACATTCGTTTTATGTTGGAAACCAGAAGGTGCCATTTATACCATTTGTCATTAAACTTACCAGGGAATAAGTTGAATTCTTTAGTAAAATGTTAATATTTGTTATGTAGTTAATGAAGAGAGATTGTTAAAGCAGAAAAAACAAAATGCAGATGTGTTTTTACTGATGTTGTGAACCTATATTATTGAAATCGTAATAAATTGCATTTAAAACTCACATGTTCTTATTAAAGTATGGAGTCCTATAGATCAACCTGCACACACACACACACACACACACACACCTGCAGGAGTCATGATTGTTATCCTTAGTTTTCCTTTTTTGCCATTATAAAAGCCACAACTCATCCTCTGAACCAAGTCAACATACAAGATTTTGGAGTGTGCTCATTGATCCAGCAAAATACTGAGTTCCAACCCAGATGTTTGAGAAAGAGTGAACCTGGCTTGCAACCTCCATCAACCTTGCTTTGTGCACTGGGGCAAAAAAAAAAAAAACAGTTCAAAAAAAGGTGGAAACACAGTTGTCCGAACTGCATGACTTGATGCCTGTGTATGGAGGTAAGTTCTTATACTTTTGTCCATAAACTGTACATGATGTTATTTTGCCTTTGTCATGGATAACTCCTGGTTGGACATGTCTGTACCTTCACTCCTCCTTGAAATGTTTCTCCCAGCTGCAAAATTCCTCACACTTGGGCCAGAGTCTTTTCGAGAAGCAGCGTAAATTATCTTCCCTCAGCGGCGTCAGCAGATAATAATGCTGATAATACAGGAGAAAATGATGGAGTGACTTATGACAGAATCACTGTGATAATTTAATTCACGATGATGATAACACACACCGTCTTCTAAAAACAACACCTATATACAGTTTATAAGGATGTTATGTTAATTGCATTGCAAGTATCCCAAATTGATGAGGTCAGAGAGAGGGGTCAGACCGGTCACAGGCTGCAATGTTGGTTAAGGGCCTCACTCAAGAGCCCACGATGGCATTTCATCCCCTTCATATTTAAATTTTTTTTTTTTTAACATTTAAAAATCTAATCTCTTTGACTTTGACTTAATCCTATACTAGAGTTATGGGGAAGGTCCCCATGCCCATCCAGGGGAGAGCGTTTTTTTAGACCCTGGACAGGTACACCCAAGACAGAGCACCAATCCATCGCTGGGAACACACTCACTCAGACACACACACTAGATAGGGGAATTCAAATAAGGGCAATTTGGAGCAGTTAATTCACCTTGAATCCATGGGAGAAAAGCGGTGAGTGTGGAGGAAACATGGAGCACATGGAAATTGCACCCAGATCAGGATTCAACCCTGCATCCCCAGCACTGAGAGGCAAACGTGCAAACCACGTCACCATGCCTCCTCATATTTAAAGATGTTCCTAAGATGTTCCAAAATTTGCAAAACTTAACCCTGGTGGGGGTTCAAACATTTGCACAATAGATTATTAAATAAATATGCACCACACTAATTAAGAAACTGTTACTATTATTAGCTAATGTAAAGACTGAGGCAATATTGCTGAGACATAGCTCAATCACTGGATATAGGCGTTTCCATCAGTCCCACTGGCATGTGTGGATAAAAATCAATTATGTATTATGAACAACTGTATACTGCCAACAATGTGAAACGTTTAGGGAGGGCTCAATGTCCAGCATAACAGTGCAGCTACAAAGCAAAGTAAGGTGTTTGAACTTGATTGAACCCTGACCTCAACACCATTGAACACCGTTGGGACGAACTGGAACACCGACTGTAAACCGGGCTCATCTGTGTCTGAGCTCATAAAGGCTCATTTGGTTGAATGCACTGGAAGGTCTCTAGACACACTAAAATCTTATAGAAAGACCATTTTAATGAGTGGAAGCTGTTGTACAGTATATGATAGATACAATAGTATTGTTTCAATGCCTTACAACTTTAGAAAACGTCCCAGAATTCCAGCTGTGAAAAACCCTGACTTCTTCTCCACTGAGTAACAGCCACGAGAAGGTAACCATCATTGTATGGTCATATTGCCAAAGCATGTCCCGTTTCTTTTATGGCTTTGGCATGTTTGTTGTGTATCCAGGTTAAAGCATGAAGTGTTTTGACTACAGCTGACTTTATTGAAGTGAAGTAAGCGAAAGATGTATTGTGGTTAACTTTACACTTTGACTCTGCAAGCACTGAGGTTAACACCTACAAACTAACTAATAAACATGGACCTCACAGCCGTGTGTTTGGTGATTTTGTGTGTATGTGTGAGTAGAAAAGGTACAGAACCGAGAAACTGCTGTGTGTCTAAATTAAGACAGAGAATACTGCTTCACTCTCATCTTAGTACAAAACATTTACACAATTTCCTCCCATCAATGGTGAAACCACAAACTTTTTCTATGCACTTAAGCCCTCATTAGGCTGCAGGCCTAACACACAATATATTTATATAAGTATTCTGCTTGTTAGGACCTTTTAACCGTTTGTTACATCTTGGAAAATTGCACGACACACAGATTTGGTCATAAAACCAGCGTTGCTTTTAATCACTTTTATCTCTTGCATGATCCATCTGGTTTACTGACCTTGTGTTAGGCTCCATTGTGTTGGCTTCACCAGTTCCTCCGTATTATTGCAATCCCAGTGTAATGGGGTGTAACTGTTCTCCTTAATCGTGACCTCAGGACTGTATGTGACAGTGTTTATAGTATAAATGTATACAAATAAAGGTTTGAGCTAAAATCCAGAGGGATCTCATAGAAAATGAACGTGTTGGAGAGGCGGAGCCAGGAGGGTAGGTGAGGTTTAAAACCTGTGGCTTGTCTCTGTAAATTGTCAATGTGTCCAGGAAGTAGAGAAGATGGAGGCTTTTTGAAAGCATGTGCTAATACAAGATACTGTTTGTAGTATCATGGCAGAATGTAGTATTATCTGTGTGTGTCTAAAGTCACGTGTTCAAGCATAATGTCTATTAGACCCTGTCTTCAGTCCTTATTGTGTCTTATCATGCTACACTAATTAACTATACTTAACTTGTTAGCTGCATTAGCCTTATTAGCTATAGCTGACAAGCTAATTATTCAAGATCCTGATGGGTGTCACACCAGCTTTTTATTAGCACATTCAATTTGTTTTACATTCAACATCAATCCTCCTTTGATATTTTACTCAATTTAACTTCAGAAACACACTACATCATACATAAGACAAGCATTATGACAGACAGTAGTTCTGATAGAGATGTGAAGAGTTAAGCACAGTGGCTTCAGGGTCCACCCATGTATGGTGACAAAGATGACCATGGACCACGTTATTTGATCTTAATGCTCGAAACCTTGACGTCTCCCTGCACATCGAAGTGTTTGAAGCAGTCATCTCCAAAACGGTTGGGAAAGCTCATCATGGTGCCGTTGGGTAGTTTGATATAAAACTGTTCGTTGTTGAAGCTGAACACGACCTGTAAAAGTAAAATGTTAAATAGTTAAGAAATGTTTAAAACTACAATTACAAAGTGCATCTATATATTAAAAGTGGAGCTAAGCAAAGTGATCCATCTGCACACTGCACACACATGCAGTAAAACAGACACAAATACACAAGATTGTGAAGTCTGCCCTGTACATTTACATTTCCATTTAGTTATTTAGCAGACGCTTTTATCCAAACTGACTTACAAATATCCCAACTTGGTTGGGGTCAGAACACAGGGTTGAAACAGGACCCTGGAGCAATGAGGGTTAAAGGTCTTGCTCAAGGACCCACACTGGTAACTTCAGTGGAGCTGGAATTTGAACCCCCAACCTTCTGATTGTCCAAAACCCTAACCACTGAGCTACCACTCCCATATTTGGAGCAAACTGTGCTCTTACCCTGCTTATTGAACCTTCACACGCTGCTCTTACTGGTGCAATGTGCAATAATGAGAATTGCGCACTAAAAAGACAGGTGTTTCAGTTTCATTGTCCAATCCCTGTACATGATCACTTCAAAAAGCATTTTATCCTCATTATACTCAGATACACATTAAAGACTGCAACATATTCGGATAATAATTGTTATCCAGGTGCAATGCATAGAAAAACATGGATTCAAGGTGAAATAGCTGCTCTTAATTGCCCCATATAAAGTGTGTGATGTGTAAGTGCATGCTGAGCTATAGATTGGCACCCTGTCTTGGTTGTATCTGCCCAGCACATGGAATGTCTCCCTTGGATGGGCATCGGGAATCCCCTGCGACACTAGTAGAGAATTAAGCGGGTAATGGTGAGATGAGATGAACAATAATATAGAGTTTGTAACTATAACTCTGCTTTTTAAGGAAAGAAATATTTTTAAGATCATTGAATCTGAAAATACATCGTAGAAAAAGAAAACATTTAATCTCAAGATTAAATTTAATGTGTTAAATGTTAATGTTTATTTTATTTTTTTTAAGAAATGATTCCATATTATTAGCAGCATCTTCTCATGTGTGTTTTAGGATTTGAAGCAGCTAATTTGAAATCACTATTGAAGTGGTTTATTCTGCAGTTTGCTCTGTCCTGAGTATCCCCTTCTGTCACAAGTTATCATGTAGGTGAAGGAAAATAAATGGATTGTGCGTTATGTCCATTCCTGGGGAAATTTATTGATTTACCATTGTATAAAGATATTTATGACTAAAAAAAGAATGAATAGGGAATTGATTATACAACTTGGACTCACCAGATGAAACAGTGCTGTAAAAAGCAACCTATTTAACCATAGAAAATAGAGGACAGAAATTATAGGTGGGTAGAAAAGTACTCATTTCTATTCTATTTTCTTTCTATTTTATATCAATTGTATTCTCAGCTACAAAATATACTATTTTTCCATTCAACTTGCCAATTACTTTCTTATTTCTCATTTTATTTTCCATTAAAAATATGTATTTAAAATGTCACAGTGATTTGCCAAGATCGGGCTGTGAAGTAAAGCCCTAAATCTATTATGTAGAAACAGATGAACAAGATTGTTTTTCAGCCATGTAACATCATTTTGAAATTTGGTCCCTCGTGTGTCCTAGATTTACAATAAAACCAGTTGTTAGAAGAGGAACCAATAGTTCCAATAATTTTTAATTTAATTTTAATTAACTGCTATCCTTCTTTACATTTAACTGTATGTTTCATTCATTTATTTTCCAAGCAGTTTTTAATAATGTTAATAACTTTTCTCATTTTAAGTCTGTATAATTTTTTTTTTTAAAAACTATTGAAATAATTAGTGCCCAGCGATAGATTGGCACCCTGTCCTGGGTGTATCTGCCCAGCGCCTAAGAAGTTCTCCCCTGGATGGGCATGGGGAACCCCACAACGATCCTAGTAGAGGAATAAGGGGAATGAATGAATGAAATAATTAGTAAAAAAAAATACTGTTTTCAATGTCTGAACAGAATAAAATCGGCACAGATAAATTTACATTTCATTAGAATCTCATTTTTAACTGATGTAAGTTGTTTTGAGAGTGTTATGATGCATTAGACTCTCTGTCTTCTTTTTCAAGCACATACTAAAATAAGGACATGTAGTGTTTCTGAATGTTCTTAGCTTATATCAGGCTTCATGGCTTTGAATTATTTAGTCATTGTTCACCTGGGAATTGCACTTGGGGCCTAGTCACTCAAAGCCATCAGTTGTATTTATTATGCCAACAATAAGACCGTGTTGGAAAAACTTTTGGCAAATGTGTCAGCTGTGGCATTTGGTGTCCCATGTGTATGTAATATTATACAAATATTTTTGAGTTTAAGTTTTAATCAAGCTGCAGAGTAGTATGTATACCTTTTTTTAATCTATCCATTCATATCCATTCAAGAAATGTTATGACATGGCAAACATTACTGCTGTACTTCAGGACTGTGAGATTAAAGAAGAGTGCGGGTCTTTTATTACAATTTCCCTCGTGTCATTAACTATTAAGTTTTGGTAGTCATTTTTAGAACTGGGTTTGACACAGGTATTCTGTAGAAGTAATGACCCATGAAGCAAAGATGGTGCCAATATCTGTGCTCTTGGACGAACAGTGTTTTTTAATGCTTACCCATTTTCCACATTTTAACAGAATGATAATTTTTACCAAATACAAACCAGAGCAGCACAATTTTAAAGTAAAGATTAATAATTAATATAAAAAAACTAATCAGCCTAATACTAACCTGCCTCCTATTCTCTTCTACATGCCTTCTTTTATTTCTTTTCATATTTATTAATTTTTTTTTTGCACATGTCGACTACTACTTTTTGTCCTCTGCTGACTTAATCATATTGCGTTACCAATTTATCACATTATGTGAAGGATGTCACGATGTACTGCATGAGGACAAAGTACGATAAGCTATCCTAGAGCTAATATGACAATACTAGTGGATACAATTCCAAATCAATGTGATTACTAATACAGCACAAAATGAACCTAGAAACCTGGAAAAGGAGGTTGCTATTTAAAATCTAATTTAAAATAATTCAAATGTATATGCACGTATAAATTACAGAATTTGTAGTATTATAATAGTGTATTTATTTATTTTTTTTTATAAATGTTTGTTATTGTATATACAAAAGGAAAAAGTTGGTTTTCTTGTGTTGGACATGACAATGTATGGCCCATACATATATATTTTGATGTATAGATGCCTTGGAAGTTGCTACATAATAAATGCTGATCCTTTTATTACTTAGTTATCTTTTAAAGCAGAGAGAGGTGATGCTCAAAGTACGTTCTCACCTAAATTATAGATGACCTGTTTTGTTTTTCACGTCTTTTTCTTTGCCAATTAAAACTCAGTCTTTTTTGTTGCTTCTTTTTGTAAATGCCAAACTCTTAAGGAAGTTTTGCAACCTTCTTTAGATAGATGAATATTATCATGTCCTCTTCTGAGGTTTACTGAAATCAACAGTTTGTGTTGTGAAAATATTTAAAATAATCAAAATATATTGACATCCTATAAGTTAAAAATATTCTACCAACCTATAAACAAACCTAATTTATTTGTATACATTGCTAGAAAATGTGTAAAAACTTTGGAATTAGTTGGATTTCTTGGTATTAGTTAAAGCGGGGTGTGTTTGTCTATTGTTGTGACATAGATGAAGATCAGAACACATTTAGTGACCAATTTATGCAGAAATCCAAGTAATTCCAAAGAATTCCGTTTTTATTTCTTACAGCTGTAATGTATATTGCTATTTTGTAGTTTTACAATTATAGACTGTAGTCCATCTGTTTTCTTGTTTTTTTAGTGCCCTGTTGCGTCTCTGACCATCACGGAACAGGTATTATCTGGGTGGTGTATTTTGATTTGTCTGTTCTGTTGTGACTCTGGTGTTGTGTGGGGATTCTAGTGTGGCATTGTGCTCTGTGGTAGTACGATAGTGATCCTGGTCATAGGACTACATAGTAAAGGGGACTAACAAAGTATGTCCTGTAATCCACAAACAGATGGACTACAGTCTATAATTGTATAACTACAAAGTCCATCTTTATAGTCAATGGAACTTATAATGGACAATATGTGGAGCAAAAAGAAGGTGTGTCCAAACTATTGTACATATTTTATTAGCGTGTAGTCTTGTATAATCTATATTTTTTTTACTTTTTTTTTCTTTTTTGTGCTGTGACTAAGCAGTTTACTCAGCTCTGCCTGGCTCCTGGCAACTGGCTGGAAAAGCTGCTTTCACTCCTCTGCAATGTGCAGTAAACACTGAAATGAATCAGTTCTTCAGATGTTGTTGGTAATGTGGGTTTTGGGAATAGAGAAATAACACTAAAGCACTGACTGAAATATTTACAACTGATTAACAACAGGTGTTATTTCAAATGATTCCTATTGCAAAGTGTTGCTCTATTCAACAAAATTAAATAAGAATGTAAATGATTTGTAGTAAAGATAAATATTAATTATAAAGAATAATTGTTATGAGTAGGAAAGATGTTTTTTAGTTAAAAAAGCATCCTAGTTTAAGTTTAAGAAAAGAGGCGGCAGGGTGGCTAGATGGTTAGCACGTTCTCCTCTCAGCGCTGGGGTTTCCCAGTTTGAATTTCGATCTGGGTGCAGTTTCCATGTTCATGTGGGTTTTGTTTTCAGAAATAAAAGAAACTATGAAAAGGCTCCTGCGACTGGAAAATTGTAACCATTCCATGGTCTCCCAGGACAAAGAAAGAATTTTTACCTTCATTTGTCCCATCAGTGTAATTTAGTGTGTGTGTTGTAATTAGTGTGCCTTTTACAATTATCCAGTGCTAGTCAAACACTTTGATAATAATAGGCTTGCCCCGATGTAAAGCAAAGCAGATACCGACTTAAACAATTCCTTTAATTGCTCTTTACTCAAAGCCCTGTCTTGAGTATTCTGTGATTCTGGTGAAGAAACACAGCAGCAAATGAAGTGACAGAACCACTTAATTGACTAAATAGAGAACACATGAACACAGTTAATTAACTGAACAGGATTAACATGGAACACACATATAAACTGGTGCCGCGGACACCTGTAACATCTAGCTTATTTAGTTAGTTCATCACGTGTACTCATATTACTGATTTTGCATTATAGGTCCATTATATGTGTCGTATTTACCATACAACCATATATAAAGGTTGTATGGTAACCCCCCCCCCCATGACCCTATGAGATGAGAGGTTTAGTTATTATATTTTAATAAACACATCCTCAAAGAAACCCAACATGAAATATTACACAGTGCCCTTATTTATTTCTCAAAAACAGGACCGGTGTGAGAAGAAAATGAGTCCACCTCTGCCACAACCATAGGGGCTAAAAGCTACTAATAATAATTATTATTATTTCTGCTAATTATATGACCTTGATTAAATGATTACCAGTAATTGTGACCTCCTTCATAAAAGCAGTTTTGACAGCTGCTCTTGAGCATAATTTATGTCATGAAAGAATCTGCAATAATTTTAAGAAAGCACTTGTTGATGTACATTAATCTGAGAAATGCTCTAAGCAATTGCTATAAATCAAAAACCAAGAGCTACATCTGAAACTATTCTGACCTTATTTAGCTTTTAAATGTTCTAGTTCATGTTAGTGCGTTTAAAAAGGCTAAAACAAGTATACCATGATTGGAAAGAGTTACAGTGAGATGATCTCTGGTTTTGCAGCCAAAGGATCTTGGCTACTTGCAGTCAATCAGAAACCTTTCCAAGAGCATTTTAAAGACATACTGTATGTAATGCCATTTTTTTTTACCAGTTTGATTTTTCTTGTTAGACAAGGCCCTTCAAAAGAACAATAATATCAAGTAAAAATATTTTTTTAATCAAAATAACTAAAAAAAAAAGGTTTCAGAGGTTTTTTATTCCAGACCTCGAACCAACTGAAATGTTGTGGCAGAGCTATGCATAAACAAATGCCTGTAAACCTGTTCAAATTATAAAGAAGAGTGAACCAATATTAGAATGTGAAAGACTGATGATGTCATGGAGAAAATTATAGCTTTAAATTATTGCTTGGGTAATTTTTTATTTTTTACACATTGCTATTCTTACCTTTTTTTCTGAAATAATCGTGTTAAATAGAGCATTGTAATGGAAGCTCATTTGTAAGCACGCTGATAACTAGGAGGTTCAAAGCCCCTGCACAACATGGTTCTTCTGTTGGGCCCCTGAGCGATGCTAATGAGTTGCTGATGCAATGGTTCAAGTAGGAGGGTTTGATGGCTTGGTTTGAAGAGGGCCCCTAATGAGACTGTTCCCAAAATGCATTGCAATGTACAACAGATTAATGCTGTAGTTTAAAAAATAAAAATAGAAAACTGCAGACATGACTTATTTTTCGATATATAGAATACCTTACACTACACTTAAACCCTAACTACATAAGTAGATGTTTAAAAAGGTTGACATAAATAAAGAATACACATCATAACACCTGTTAGGAAATATTAATTCGAAAGGCCAGATTAAACCAAATCCTCACTGCCTAAACCTGGAAATGTGGTCAGTCTTCTAACAGGACAATTATCCATCCATCCATCCATAATCTTCTACTTATTCCTCTACTAGGGTGGCGGTGGGCTTCTCCATGCCAATCCAGGGGAGAACATCTCAGGCGCTGGGCAGATACACTCAGGACAGGGTGCCAATCCATCGCTGGGCACACGCGCACACATCCACACATCTACACACTATACGGGGCACAGTAGAGCATTCAATTTACCCTGAATCCATGTTTTTGGACTGTGGAAGGAAACCGGAGAACCTGGAGAAACCCCACGCGGACACGGGGAGGACATTGGAAACTCCACCCAGATCGGAATTTGAACCGGGAATCCCTAGCGCTGAGAGCTGAACATGCTAACCATGACGCCAGCAGGACAATTATTCAAAGGAAATATTAAAATGATAGTCCAAACAAACATGTCAATCCATTACTCCTCTCTCTCCATTGGCTCCATGTAGCTGCCTGCATTCAGTACAAAACACATACTTTGGCCTACAGGACAATCTCTGGATCTGTCCCTTCCTGCCTTAACTTAATTTTTCAAAGTACACTGATTCAGCCTCACCGAGGTGCTAATTCTTACTCCATAGCCTTCACCACTGCTATAACAAATCAAATTGTTTTATGAGTTTTTTTTCTCACATGCATACTTATACAAAGTTCAGCTAGCAGTGAAATGCTTTGGCGACCGCCACCACAAGCAATTGAAATAGTTGACAAAATGTAAGGTAAGTAAAAAAATATTACAATAACACACAGGGTAAAAATATATATACAAATAAAGTAAACTGTAAAAAATGGTAAAGTGCACAATGTGCATCTATCAGTTAAATGCAGTGTAAATTTTCAAGAAACTACTCAAAACACATCTCTTCCAGAAGCACAAAAACTAGGGTGAATTTAGACTTGAATGATCAGGTTTAAGGATCAGGTGATCAGGTTTAAGGTGATCAGGTTTAAGGAAACTACTGTGTAACGTGTTTCTCCTTAACTACTTATATGTTGTTCTCTTATTTGTGAGTCACTTAGAATAAAAGTGTCAAAAAATCTGACAATTACTTACTTTTTCTGTATGTTAAAGATGTTCATGTTTATGGTCACAAAGCAGCTTTACAGTGTTGTAAGCCTGAACCCTCAAAGAGCAAGCCTATGTGATCGTGGCAAGAAGAATCTCTCCACGTTGTCAAAAGGAACCTCGTGTGGATCCAGGCTTAGTGAGGGACTCGTCCTCTTTGGGCAGCCAGGTATTATTAACAGTGAAGTACATTGATGTTGACTTGAATATTCACTGCCACATTATTCAATCTCAGGCAGAAGAGTTTTTTTGTTGCTTTTTTTTTTTTTGTTTTGTCAAGGACAGCTTTACAAAATACCGACTGAAAAACTGTTGCAGGTTTTAGCAACTGTGGCTTAATCTTTTATGATAAGATTAAGATTAGCTGATTGATCATTGTACATCCAACAGAGGTGCTTTAAAATGATTTGAAGATTTTGAATGAACAGGCAATTCAATAAGCTGTAAAAAAAATAAAATACAGTCGTTAGGTCTTGTCTTATTCACATTCCCTTTAGAGTGGCTATTAAGGAAGAGCTTGATCAAGAGGAAAGCAAGTGAAGCCTTGGGGAATTAATGAAATGCTAAATTAGATCTCAAACACATTAAACAGATATTCAAGAGGACAAAGAATTGCTTTTTACGTGTAATATGGTGGGTTTCCTTGAGCTAAACCCAACTAAGCATGCAATATTTAAATTTAATTAATGTTTAATTGCATATCACATCTCATTATCTTTCACTTACATGCCCATCCAGGGCAGAACATTTTAAAGGCTGGGCAGATACACCCAGGTGTCAATCCTCCTCTGGGAACACCTTGAATCTATATTTTTGGACTGTAGGAGAAAGGCAGAGAAAAATCATGCAGACATGAGGAGAACATGGATTCATGGATTCATGGATTCAAACATGTATTTCTAGAGCTGAGAGGCAGATAAGCTAACCCTAATGTGCTACCCTTACTATTTAAATAATAATGTTTTCTTTTGCTTTAAACTATGTGAAAATTAAATATTTTTTTATCACAATCCTTGCTTTATGTTACCTTTTAATATTTTTTATTTTTTATTATTTGGCAGCTTTCTGTAAAGCATTTTTTAATGCATAGGTGTGCAGATTCACTCTACAGTGAACCACACAACTTTTACACATTTAAGCTTTGTTTTTTTACATTTACTTTTACATTTAATTACTTAGCAGACGCTTTTATCCACAGCGACTTACAAGTATCCCAACTTGGTTGGGATCGGAACCCATGGGTGGATATAGCACCCTGGAGCAATGAGGTTTAAGGGTCTTACTCAAGGACCTACATTGGTAACTTCAGTGGATCTGGGATTTGAACCCCCAACCTTGTGATTGATAGGCCATTGATAGCCCTAACCGCTGAACTGCCACTGTTTTCTTTTAATTAATACACAGTGGTGCATGCTAAAGTTTTGGCATACCTGGTTATTTTCAATAACTAAACAAGGAAAATGAATTACATATAACGGAATAGAATAGTCCTCGGTAAGTACAAGCTTCGTATCCACATTCTAGCCCATTCATCTTTGACCTATTTGACTTACATGAATAAAAAAAAAATCCCCACAATTGAGTCTGTAAGCTAACTATGGAATGAAGAACATATTCCTTTTAAACATCACTTTATATTTGAATATAAAGATAAATCCCATGTTGCAAGAGGCAGTTTTTGTAACAAGCTCAGGGCACACATGATGGCAAATCTAGAACATCCCCCATCCCCACTAATGCAATAGACCATATTTTCCCCCTGGTTGCCTCATAGAGTGGAGGAGAAAAGCCTTTAAGCTTCAAGACATATGGACACTTTGGAACAAGACAGCCTTACAAGTGCCTTTGGTGTAAAGGGTTATGTCTTTCATCATTTGTGTTACTTTCAATGTAAATTTAACACTGCTGGGTAAGAATTTAATGTTAATCGAAGAATAAGCCATGTTAGGAAAATTATTATAAATAGCGAAGCTAATAGATAGATTGATTTATTTACACTAGTCATCTGATATGATTCAAAATGCTTATTTGTGGTAAATACTGTTGCAAGAAGGATGTGAATCCTTTGGTGCATAAATTGGTCATTAAATGTGCTCTGATCTTCAGTGAGGGTGAAAAAAATATGTGAATCTTTGTAATTTTTTAACTGGTTGACCCTCCTTTGGCAGCAAAGGAGGGTAAACTAAACATTTCCTGTAGTTGCAGATCAGACCTTCACAATAGTCAGGAGGAATTTTTCCACAAAACTGTTATTGTTTAGCAACATTCTTGGGATATTTGGTGTGAATTGCTCTCATGCCACAGTATCACAATTTGGTTGAGGTCAGGACTACTCCAGAAGGCGTATTTTCTTTTGTTGAAAACCATTCCGTTGTTTGTGGATGAGTTGTTGATAAGTCAAAATTGCTAACTGTGCAACATTCATTCAATTTGCTTAATCCTTTATTAGCATTGCAGCTGGGTTCCCCAAGCCCATCCAGGACAGGGTGCCAATCTATTGCTGGGCACACACTCACACAGACTATATGGGGCGATTTAGAGTCGTCAATTTATGTTGAATGCATGTTTTGGACTGTGGGAGGAAACCGGAGAACCTGTAATAAGCAAAAGATAATGAATGGATGGATGATTTACTCATGTAGTTATGTTAATTTCAGCCTGATACAATAGGGTTATAATCTATGATCTATATAGACATAGTTCAGCAACATGGACAAAATAATATTGTTCAGTTAATCAAAAAAGGGTTTTGAATTGCTTTTATTTGGGTAGAAAAAAGGCTTTAGCCTTCCTGCATTTGGGTAGGTCTCTGGGGTCTGTCCTTGTTTAGCGTGCCAACTGTCTGGCTTGGTGACACATGCCCCTGCATGAATGTGTATTTGAACAGGCATTCCTGGAAAAAGTTGCCACCTTTAGGGAATGTGTGTGATTTTTTATAAACTCACTATAAAAATATAATTAAGAATGTTGCATAGAGGTGGGGCAGCATGGTGGGTTGGTGGTTACCAGGTTTGCCTCTCAGTGCTGGGGATTCCCAGTTTGAATCCTGATCTGGTTGGAGTTTCCATGTTCTCCCAGTGTCTGCATGGGTTTTCTCCGGGTTCTCCGGTTTCCTCCCAAAACCCCCAAAAAATGGATTCCAAGTAAATTTCATGCTCTAAATTGTATAGTGTGTAGATGTGTAAGTGAGTGTGTGCCCAGCGATGGATTGGTAATCTTCCTGGGTTTATCTGCCCAGCGCCTGGGACGTTCTGCCCTGGAGGGGCATGGGGAACCCCACAGTGACCCTAGTAGAGGAATAATGGATGGATGGAGGCATGGATGCATAGAGTTTAATGTTCATGCACAATAATACAGGAATAATACACCATTTTGAGCACAAAAATGTATGTAAAACTAAGATAACCAAAGATAGTTCATGTTAATAAAGAGCCAGGGTCTAGAGGGGGCAAATGAATGAAATAAAGGATAAAAGAAGTGAGAGCATGCTAACCTACGGAGCACAATGTCTCACCTTTATCAGAAAAAAAGTCACAGGAAATCGTAATGATGTTATTAAAAGTAATGAAAAAAGTGATGGAAAATGCATGGAGTTTCAGATAGGTCTCAGAGGACAGTGTTGAGGTGGTAAGGGGCAGTGACACTGGAAATCTAGATATGGAAAATGCTGAAAGCAATGCACTTTTGATATGTGCTATTTTGAAGAATACAGAATGAGAATGCATTTTATAGAAAATATATCATATTTCACATACATTTATCTAAAATCAGACATCTCTGGTTTGGGGAAATAGACTTTTCTATTCCGTTTAATTCTTAAATGTAGTTTAGATAAATATTATGCCGCAATAGTAGATGCTTTTTCTAAACAATAATACATTTATGCATTTATTTATTAGTAAAACCTTTGCAATATAATGCTCAAGTTAATCAGTCTAGCAAGACAAAAAGCTCCTTTCTTTTCGTTAACTTTTTCTCTCAGCAGTTCGCAACAATTATTTTTTTTCTCCGTTTTGGTCCATCCTAAGCATCCTTTTCCGTTGTCAGAAACACTGTATTGGGCTACTCTCCTCCTTCTGTTTTTAAATCCGGCCCCTCGAACGTCAGAATTATCAAAATATTATATTTTTAGTCCTTTTTCCTGGTTTTAACTGTGTTTCCCTAATAGATGGCTTACTTCACAGGTGAGGTGTTTTATGCTCTACTTTACTTTTTCACTTTGTTTTTTAAGCCCCAAAAAGAAAAGAGAAAAAAAGAAAAAAAGTGGACCGTGTAGAGGTTTTAATATTGTTATAATACCCCCCTTTTTACAATAGTCCATGTAAAGGCTGTGTGTCTGATAAGATTAGAAAGATCACAGATTACAAAACCAGTTGCCACTTTACACTGAAGCGCCAACTTCGCTGGCAAGCAGCTAAGAATGCGCTTGAGGTTAGCTGCTAATTTAAAAACAAAGTACAACCTCTAAAAAAATTAAAGAATGTTTGATAGAGACAGGGGCGGCACGGTGGCTTAGTGGTGAGCACGTTCACCTCTCTGTGCTGGGGATTCCCGGTTTAAATCCTGATATGGGTGGAGTTTCCATGTTCTCCCCGTGTCCGCGTGGGTTTCCTCAGGGTTTAGGTAATGGTAATGCTCTATATTGCCCTGTATAGTGAGTGGTTGTGTGAGATTGGCGCCCTGTCCTGGGTGTATCTGTCCAGCGCCCTAGACGTACTCCACTGGATGGGAATAGGGAACCTGACCGCGACTCAGTAGATGAATAAGTGAAAGATAATGGATGAATGAATGGACGATAGAGACAGCAGATCTGTTGTCTTTACTTTATATCACATCGACTCATCAAGTGGAACTGATGGACGAAGATAAATATAGTGAGTTGAGGAAAAAGGCAGAGTCTTTAAAGTTTTATTCATTTGCAGCACTGAAAGTAATTTAAATTGTTTTGGGGAAAAATATCTACACAATTACATTTATGTTTTGCTACCTGGTAAGTATCCAACCTTACATTATAGTTTTCCAATGTTATTTATTTTAGTTCACACCCCAGCATGCTATTCATTTGACCACCCTGTCCCCTCCGCCAAATTTTAGATCTGTGGCCTGTGAGTCAAAAGGTTTGCCCATTCCTGGTTTATAGTAATAATGTTTAAAAAAACTGCTTCTACATACATTTTTTTAACCAGTGTCCCATTTTTTCATCTAAATTTTGTGGATTACAGTGTATTCTGTTATTTGTGCCAGTCTGTTCCTTCTCATTGGTTTCCATAAGTATTTACAGGCCTTTAGGGGACAGGCTTAGAGTGGTTTCCTATCTTTCTTGGAGGATGTTTTCTGTAATCATTGGCTGTCTTTTGTCAGCTGCTGCTTCTATTAGCAGCGGAATTCCACAAGGATCAATAATTGGCCCAATGCTTTTTTCACTGTTTATGCTCCCATTCGGCGAGATTATTAAAAACAAATCTCATTTTACTGTTATGCAGACAATACTTTAATACTCTATTTTACATTATGTCCTAGTGATCTGTGCTTCGAGGTGTTTTAGTGACTGTCCTAGAATGGATTGATCAGATTGATCTGATTAATCAGACTGATATTAACTTTGGCAATCTAGGCGATCTGGTTATGCTTTGTTGTCAAAACTACTTTCTTTTACCTCCATTTTTTATGGTGCAAGTAAAACATATATACTTTTTTAAATGGATTTGAAGAACGTCATTCATGCATGTTCTCGTTTGGATTTCTGCTCTGTATACGGAAATCAATAAGTCTGTATTGATCCATTTACACGTAGTACAAAAAGCAACTTCATGTCTTTTAACTGGCTCATTAGAAAAAGAAAATCACATGACCCCATTTTAATCATCTAAAAATGCTGGCTTTCATTCACTGAATAATTCAATATAAAGTGCTTCTTTCGCTTTCATTAAATTGATTTGTGCCCTTTTATCTTATTGACTTACAACACACTTAACTCCAATCTGGATTTCAGATAATCTTTCAATAAATTGCTTTTAACTTTCTTTCTTGCAGATAACTCATGAGCAACTGCTTTTAAAGATGAAGGATTTATGCATTTGTTAGCAGCTTAGCTCTTCAAAATAAGACTGAAACACAGTTTTATCATTGTTCATCTTGGTTTGTATATTGTAACACGTGTCTATGTGGAATATAATTTGTCCTTTCATATGCATATCCATGTACAGCAGTTTTTAATTAAATTAGCAAAGTAAATTATGTATAAGTTTTTTTTTTACTTTTGGTTAAGTTTTAAATGCTGTTTTAAATACCATAATTAAACTAAATTTAATTCAGTCAATTTCTTTAAGTCCTGTCAAACATTAATTTTGTGTTCATCTATTGGGTTGACATTTTTGTTCAAATTTTAGAACATACTGACTTTTTATCCTTACATTTTTTCAAATTGGTCCTACTTGATACTATGTACAATAGCATACATTATCTGAGGAGAGCCGGACACGGGAGCTCAGTCCACACCTCCTTCTACAGATGTGTGGTGGAGAGCGTGCTGTGCTCCAACATCAATGTTTGGCATGGAAGCTGCTCTGCTGCAGACAGGAAAGCTCTGCAGAGGGTGGTGAAGGCTGCACAGAGGACTGTTGGAGT
>JAOUQT010339009.1:0-12971 GCA_025769995.1 Xyliphius kryptos | reverse complement strand
TCCTTCCGTTCCCTCCCTCCCTCCCTTCCTTCCTTCCTTCCTGCCCCTCTCTTCACTTTCCTTACTTCCCCTTATTTCCTTCCCTTCTCTTTCTCTTTATCCATCCATCTATAAAATATGAAACTATGCCACTTCAATGATGTAAATCTAAATTTAGCAGCAAACAAAAAGGGTAAAGTATGCAGTCATTAATGGTATACATACATATATATTTTACGACATGCTTTTTCAAGGCTCACAGTCAATGCACAGACTGATGCTTCAATTCTTTGCCATGAACAATGTTACAAATTTACCCCGTTATTGAAACTAATAAAACCTGTAAGGTTAATAAATTAGTGGGTTGACCCTCCTCTGTTTCAAACACTACATGGAACCCAGGGTCCAGCAATAAGAGGCCGATACAGGTCTTTGAGCGAGGCTTTTAACCCTCATTGCTTCATGGGATGCCGCCTCCGTCTGATCCCAACCATCGAGTCGGGAAGCTCATAAGTTGCTTTGGATAAACGCGTCGGCAAAATGATGTAATGTAATGAAATGTAGGGCGAATACAAAGGCAAAGCCACACGTTCCAGCTTTTGAAAGCTATTCAAAACAGAGAACCATGGGAAATCCAAAAACCCCATCAAACTAAAAACAAGTGACCCCACAGTCAACGTCAGTTACATCCTGTAGCTCCATTCTTCCCGTAATGGAAATGTTAATGTTGATGCTGATGAATGGATTTTCAAATAGTGCATTTATATACTGCCACCTTTTGAAACCCTGGAAGTCGTCGGCCAATCAACACATGCCATTTTACAGCAGAAAAGAAAAAAGTTTCTTGGGCCTCAAACTGGAAAAAAAAAAGTAAAATGGCGTATGATTTGCAGCTGAAGTCCTTGTTTTTGTTGCCTGTACCTTTTAACGGACTGCCCTTGAACGGAGGGCAATTACACAGCACTTTAATAAACAACGCTTTTGGCTTTCGGTGCTGCCTGCAAATCTATGATACTTTAAACTGGGGCCTGGGGAACAGCGAGCTCGTGCTGGAACTATCTCGCAACTCAAAACGCCAACAAACCAACCACACGGCTTAAAAATGAAGTAACACAACTGATTTCGGCGAAGAAACAAATATGACGGGTACGTACACGAGGACATCATGCAGAACAGGTTGTCATACAGGAGGAAGGCGGGAAGGTGATTAGGGAAAGCGAGAGATGAAAAAAAAAGGCAGAAGACTGGTTCATTTGTTCACCGCCCTGTTTGGCAGCGATGGTGGGAAGGGATTAGTGTGTGCGGCTCGATGAATGGATTTCCGTTGGCACACAACACGGACCGGGGCTGGAGAAAGCGTCAGGCTCGTTTTCTTTTGCACTGTGCGTCTCATTCCGCAAGCGCAGATTTATGACCGCGCTTTTGATAACGGCGCCTACGTTGAAAATTATAAGCTATGGCCACGCGTCCGGCTCTCCATTTATGTCTCGCTCTTGTCACTCTCCTTCCATAGTGGGTTCTAATGGAACACCCACACACGCTTATTAACATCTAATAATGTGGCCAGTAAATGCTGAATCTCACCCGCCCATAAATTATACACGTTTATAAAACGATTTTAAATCTGTACATGAATTACATTTAATATCAGTTAGGGATAAAGTTTAAAATGTGTGTGGGTGTGTATACATGCCTCGTTCTTTATGGCTAAAGTATATAACCTTAGATCGTGGATATTCATTCATTCATTCGTTATGTTAAGCTAGGTCTGGGCGATATATCGAAAATGTATCGATACCGCAATCCATGACGATAACCGACGTCATTTTGTTCATATCGGTATTTTCGGTGTCTTAAAAAAAAGAAACGAAAAGTTGTTTTGTCTTTTTTGTCGTTTACGTTCATGTTCCTTTA
Organism: Xyliphius kryptos; assembly: GCA_025769995.1. Classification (NCBI taxonomy): domain Eukaryota; kingdom Metazoa; phylum Chordata; class Actinopteri; order Siluriformes; family Aspredinidae; genus Xyliphius; species Xyliphius kryptos. The sequence goes on along the minus strand of JAOUQT010339009.1, from coordinate 11,078 downwards.
AGAGGCTGCGCTCTGTGCTCTCTGTAGGGTAGTCACGTGACCATCAAAAGGGAATCGTACCATCAATATGGCTGCAAAGTATAAATGTTGGCCTTATACATTCTTTATTTTTGGGGTATTTATTGTTATCGAGGTGAATGGCTCAATATATCGCGATACTGATTTAAGGCCGTATCGTCCCTGCCCCATCTTCAGCTTAATCCTAAATGAGGGTCGAGGGGGGGGTTCCCCATGCCCCTGAACGTCTCAGGCGCTGGGCAGATACACCCAGGACAGGGCACCAATCCATCGCTGGACACACACACACACACACACACACACACAGACACACACACATACTATACAGGGCAATTTAGAGCATTCAATTTACCTTAAAGTTATGTTTTTGGACTGCGGGAGGAAACCCACGCAGACATGGGGAGGACATGGAAACTCCACCCAGATTGGGATCCGAACCGGGAATCCCCAGCGCTGAGAGGAGAACATGCTAACCACCAAGCCAACAAACCTCAACAACCGCCTTTCAACTTTCCCGTCAAGTTCTCCCCGTAACGCAGCGCGGCTATTCCGCTAGTTCACAATACTACACACCCTCTCGTATCTTTTTGCTTTATTATACGTTACTGAAATAACCCTTTTATTCTGGACTATGAAACGTACTGACATCGATTCTCCCGCATCCTCCAAACGCCGCCGCCGCCTCCATCCGTCATCCAGATGCCGAAGCATCATTCATCAGCGCGGAGTTGATGCATCGAGACATTTCCACTTCACTATAACGGCACTTAAAGGTGACTGGAGGAGGTGCTTCAGGGCAACTATTGAACAAAAGGCTTTTTGTGGACAAACGTGTGGTTTGTCCTGAAACTTTGAGATTGCTTACCTGCGTTTGATTGAGCAGTTGGTGCAGTTGGTGTAGTCTGATTAATCACCCAGTGTTTGTAGATGTGTCCACATATTTGTGGCATGTGCCAGAATGTTCCAAATCGCAGCCGATGATTACAATAAGTATTGTTTTTTAAGGGCGTGCGCCGAAACGTTCATGCATTGAAACATTCTTCATCCACAATTCTAATATCTCTGGCAGCGTTCGGGAGAACAGGCCATTTGTTCTTCTCTGAATGGCAGAATCAGTCACTGTCTCGTGCGGTGTGGAGCCTCAACCCAAATCCAATCCATCACGCGGGGCTTTCTCCTGGTGCCACGCCGTGACCTTGAGCTGTAAACAATCCCACTGATGTATAATGTGCAGCGCGTGAATAATTATCCGGAAACCGAGTGGCTCCTGAACACAGTGGACGATGGAACCTGGAAATCGGATGGAAGTCAACACACTCCGTAAAATAAATGAAGCAGGACGGGTCATAACATTCCATCACTGGACTTTCGATTTATATATTTTTTGTTCAGTTGAAGATGTTGGAAGGATGAGGACATCTACACAGATTGTAATTTAGAGGAGAAGCTAAATGAAATGTCCCAGGGTGGATTAATCAACTGCCAAAGTAAAAATAAAGAGCAGTCAAGTGAAATGACCGCTCAATAGACTGGAAATTACAGCGGGCATATTTTATGTGGAATATAGAAAACTAGCCGAATAGCCGGCCTGCGCTACGGTGGACGTTGAAAGGCAGGTGTTTATGAACGAGTGATGGCTTTGGAGTTTATATATTTCAAATGAATGTATTATTATAGCGTGAGCTTTGTCGAATATATACAGTGTGAGTTGGAACTGCGGTGTCCAAGCGTTTGCTTTCTTACGTGAATTTATCAGTAGGTTTTTCAAGGACACCATAAGAAATGACTGAGCCAAATTTCAGCCTCGTAGAAATGCGGGAAGACCCCAATGTGACACTGGAGGGGTCTTGCGTTCGGCACGGTGGCTTAGTGGTCAGAATGTTCGCCTCTCAGCGCTGGGTATTCCCGGTTCGAATCCCGATCTGGGTGGAGTTTCCATGTCCTCCCCGTGTCCGCGTAAGTTTCCTATGTGTTCTCCGGTTTCTTGTAATTTGAATGCTCTAAATTGCCCCGTTGTTTCTTCAGTGTGTACCCAGCGATGGATTGGCACCCTGTTCTGGGTGTATCTGCCCAGCGCCCGAGACATTTTCCCCTTGGTGGGCATTGGGAAACCCACCGCTACTCTCCTACAGGAATAAGCGGAAGTGGAAGAATGGATGGAAGGAAGGATGGATGGATAGAGTTAAGGATGGATGGATGGATGGATGGATGGATAGAGTTAAGGATGGATGGATGGATGGATGGATGAAAGGAAGTATTGAAGGATGGATTGAAGGATGGATGGAAGGATGGATGGAAGGATGGATGGAAGGATGGATGGAAGGATGGATGGATGGATGAAAGGAAGGATTGAAGGAAGGATTGAAGGATGGATTGAAGGATGGATGGAAGGAAGATGGAAGGATGGATGGATGGATGGATGGAAGGAGTGATGGAAAGAAGGATGGAAGGAAGGATTGGAGGATGGATGGATGAAAGGAAGGATGGAGGAAGGATTGAAGGATGGATGGAAGGATGGATGGAAGGAAGGCAGGATTGAAGGATGGATTGAAGGATGGATGGAAGGATGAAAGGAAGGATGAAAGGAAGGATTGAAGGATGGATGGAAGGAAGATGGAAGGATGGATGGATGGAAGGAGTGATGGAAAGAAGGATGGAAGGATGGATTGAAGGAAGGATTGAAGGATGAAAGGATAAATGGAAGGATGGATGGAAGGAAGGATGAAAGGAAGGACTGAGGGATGGATGGAAGGATGTAAGGGTGCATGGATGGATGGATGGAAGGATGGATCGAAGGAGTTATGGATGCATGGATAAAAGGAAGAATGGATGAAAGGATGGAAGGAAGTAAAACTGGATACGTGCACATTTGAGTAATTTGGATTTGAGTGATACTTGATGTATTTAGTTTTTGACCCTAAAAGCTTCAGAATGCTGATGCAGATGCCCCCTCTGCTGAGCCATGACGTTTGTGCCAAACTGGTGTGTAAAACCATTATTGACCACTGCACAACCTCCTCTGTTGGTATTTTCATGTTAAAAGTCTAAATACAGATGTCCGCTGTTTGGACACAGTAAAAAATGGCATGACTAAGACGGCCGACTGCCTTTCCATCTTGGCTTTTCTTTTCCAGCCCGAATCACCGGCAGTTTCCTCTCCTCTAATGGTTTTTGATGGGAAAGGGAAATTGGACGATATTGTGTGTTATGGACTCTCTGATTGCCGTTTTCATCCCGTTAACCAACTCTATTCCTGAAGACCAATTCTGAACTCATCATTAAATACAATGCAGAGAAAAACAACCGTGCAAAGTAAAGAGAAATCAGCAGCAGCAGTCAGTGATTGGTGTTATTATCTATAAACCCCGGGCTGTTTTCTGGGTAATTTAACAACCTTTACTTCTTATTTTAGCTCCTATCTCGGTCAGTATCAGGGTTGGCACACATGCAACTGGATCTTTAATGCATTCTATGCCATCCAGAGCCTCCAACATTTACAGAATATACATGAATTTGTAGAATCAGGCTTCATTTATTGATTTCTTTACAATTCCTAAACTGATCAGGACGATGGGGGGTGGTGTGGGGTATAGCAGGAGTGTGGAATGCTTTTTTTTATTTTAAATATCTCTTTAAAATTCACTTACTGTTGATGTTCTCAGCTCCTCTTACCCTGACTTTTTAGTTTTACGATTACAGAATGTAGTCCATCTGTTTGTGGGGTACTGTGCACAGGTTCGAATCTGGGTGGGTGGGGCAATTTAGATCAGCTAATTAACTTTAAGGGTGGCACAATGGCTTAGCAGTAAGCACGGTCGCCGCTCAGCGCTGGGCATTCCAGGTTCAGATCCAGATCTGAGAGTTTTCATGTCCTCCCCGTGTCTGAGTGGGTTTCCTCTGGGGGTTTTTCTTTCCTCCCACACCAATCTCACACCAAACACATGGATTCAAGGGAAATTATACATTCATTCATTACCTTTTGCCCATTCAGAAGAGAATGTTTCGAGCGCTGGGCGGACACACCCAGCCACACACAAACACACACTATATGGGGCAATTTAGAGCACCCGAATTACCTTGAATCCATATTTTTGGACTGTGGGAGGAAACCAGAGAACCTGTGGAGAACAGGGAAACTCCACCCAGATTGGGATTTGAACCAGGATTCCCCAGCGCTGAGTGGCCAACGTGCTAAACACTAAGCCAGCGTGTTGCCCTATAGGTTAACGAGCTGCTTTAAATTGTGTCTATATAGTGTGAGTGTTTGTGAGTGAGTAGGGTTGCGGTGGGGTTCCCCATGCCCATCCAGGGGAGAACATCTCGGGCGCTGGAGTGCCAATCAATTGCATGGGCACACAAACACACTATATATGGGGCAATTTAGAACCTTCAATCTATCTAGAATCCATGTTTTTGGACTGTGGGGGGAAACCAGAGAACCAGGAGGAAACCCATGCGGACAAGGGGAGGACATGGAAACTCCACCCAGATTGGGATTCGAATGGAATCGAACCAGTGCTGAGAGGCGAACATGCTTACCGTTAAGCCGCCGTGCCGCCCATAAGCAATAAATGAAGAGTGTAAATACTAATAAATGTACTTGAGCGTCAGAAAGTGAAGCAGGAAGGAGAATATCTGACTTGCATTTGTTTCTTCAGCCTGTGAAGCTCGCTGAGTATTAAACGCACACTGCACAGTTCCTAAATGTCTATAAAAATCCAGAGTGCGTGAAACTCTGGCTCTGTTTGAGCATTATTGGATTTGGCTGCTAAGTGGGGAGTGAAAAGTCTTATCGCTCGAGCAGATGTCCGGACGGTGGCCATCAATAAAACATGAGCCCAAGGAGCTTCGCCTTATTTACGTCGCCTTTCACTCACCGATCCAATCTGCACCGTCGAGCGACTTGTGATCTACGACTCGGGACTTATCCGATCTATCAGAGGGGATACATGCACACGGCTTAATTAACTCATCCCGCGTTGTCCTGCCAACCGGGATGGACGCACAGCTTCCCACTATACAGTGATTAAGAGGGTGGAGGTGATATTAAGGGTGTCGCTGGGAAATCAATTTACTGTGTAAACAGGAAAAGGATGTTTATCGACTCGCAAGGCGGTGCAGAGAATGCTTAACTATTATGCAAAGAGGCAACGTGGGCTACGAAATCTCCGAGGATTGATTGACGGGCTGCGAATGAGTAACCGAGTGGACACGGCCGTTACGGCGCCGATTCCCCGGCGCAAATCAATTACCTTCTGCGGTCAACGGCCAGACTCCTGGCTCTGACCTTTCGTTTTAAATGCTGAGATTAAAGAAAGCGCCAAGTTCTGCTTTGAGTCTGCAAATGTCACATGGGCCAACTGTATTAGAACCCTGTTTTCATAACCCGCCGCATTTCTGTCACGTCTATGTTCCTGCCCGACGACGCGATGATCACGGCCCGATTAATTCCAGACGCTGGAAACTTCGGAATACATTAATACAGAGTGGAATGGCTTCATTTTTTAGTTGTTTCCATTTCGCACTCGTCACCCTCTGCCCACCGACTGGCTCAACACGCCCACAATCACAGCTGCCAACATGGTGTTTGACAGGCGGGCGAGCAGAGCGCAGCCAAAGCGAGCACCCCGACACCCAGCAGGTCTCTGTTGCATCAATAAATGCCATATTAATATTCCTGGAGCATTGCGCACGATGATTATGATGGATCCAAACCGACAACAGAGGTCTGCGGTGTCATTTGTAATTGGCTCGCGTGTAAAGATGTTTTGCATGTACCGGTTAGGTCCCGCAGGACGGCTAATCAGATACCGATGCGCCGCGTAATTAGCCGGCCCACCTACACTGTGGAGGAATCATCCTTGAGATGTAGTCTGTTAATCTTCACCCGCGCGCAGATACGTCTACCGTGAGACATTAGTAACTCAATTACAGCAGACAAAACTGGTCTCTATTTATCCTTCACAACGGTCAACATCTGCACCGGTGATGGACGCTTAACGTTCAGACCCATCTAACAACTCCGGATCGAAATCTTAAGACCCGTTCAAAAATGGATTCTATTGGATTCTAAGAAGGTTCTAAGTTCTAAGGTTCAATGTTGAAAGAAGAAATCAGTGCAGGAGACCAAATCTTTGGAGCAGGGGATAAAAAAATAAATCAAAATTACATTCAAACATTTCTTCAACAAATCAAAAGTTTAAGACCATAGCCTTTAAAAGCCAAAATCTGCACCAAAGTGTGGTTTCCATGTCATTTTATGTCACTGTGAGGACCTTCTGATGGCAAATGCAAACAATCTGACTGATTTTGAACGTGGTGGGATGGTGGAGCTGCATAAGCAAGGCCTCTCACAACCTGCCATCACTGCTGAGGTTGGACGCAGTAAGATGGTCATTTGCATTTTTTAAATGATCCTGAGGGTCATGGAACGAACAAAAAGTCAAGTGGTGGACCTAAAACAGTTTCACCAGCGTTGAGCTGTCCATCAAGACACGATCCTTGGGTGGACGATCCTCCACCCAATAACCTTCAGACGGCATCTGTGAGGGAAGAGCTTCACAAACCAAAAACATCTGTAAGGCCACGTGTTCTTCAACGCCACAAAATTGCCCGTTTGGACTTTACAAGAGTCTTCCAAACATGGCGCACTGAAAGATGGAAGAAAGTTGTATTTCCTAATGACAAAAAATGTAACCTTGATGGTCGTTTAATGGAACTTCAGGTTCTGCAGGGGCGTCAAACACCATCTGGTGAGGGGAAGATGTTGCAGCGGGCATCCCTTAGTCACAGCCTTAGTCTGTGTGGTAATGACTGGGTTTTGCAACAGGACAATGCTGCAGGGAGACTGTTTTTTTATGTTTTTTTTATCTCATTCACCCATTTCTTCCTGTAGCATTGTAAAGCTCTACTTAGAACCTTCTTAGGATCCAATAGTGCAAATCTTTTAACTGGTTTTTAGAGTCCGGAGTGTATTTTAGTTATTTGGCAGCGTGGAAAAGCAGAGACTTCTGGCCAAATAAGCAAATCAGTGAGTGACTTTAAAAAAATCCAGGAACCTCCACAGAACTTATTCCTCTAGTAGGGTCACAATACACCCAGGACAGTGCGCCAATGCATCGCTGGGCACACTATACAGGGCAATTTTTGAGCATTCAATTTACCTTGAATCCATGTCTTTGGACTGTGGGAGGAAACCGGAGAACCCGGAGAAAACCCACACGGACACGGGGAGGACATGGAAACTCCTCCCAGATCGGAATTCAATCTGGGAGCCCCAAGCGCTAAGAGAAAGACATGCTAACCACATGCCAGCGAGCCGCCCCTACACTGGCATTGAAAAAAATGCTTAGTGAGGTCCAAATATGCATCCATAACAAATATTGTTTAAATCAATCCCTCAGGGTTGTAAATCTCCAGTCACTCGTGTTAATGTGCACGGTTTCATGATGACATACACGTTGTTCCCAAAGTGGCTGTGCGTTTGTCTTTGTTTCTCATTCTGATTTATAGCCGAGCTGATAAATGCACAGCGTGTCCCGCTAAAGCAAACGGGATCACGCAGGTATGACGTTCTTAAACAAATGTATTTGGAGTCGGCGTCTGATGCCGGAAAACAAATAGAGCCACCGCATCCTCAGTCAGCATCCGTGGAAAATAATATTCCTGTGATTGACTGAGTTTGGATGCTGCCTTTCTCGCTCACAGGCTACAGAAGAGAATCATCCATTTTCTGCTCGCCGTCGCAGAAAATGCACTCCAACTGAAATTGCAGGGGCTCCATGGGAGGCCTCTTTTGTACCATTCTGAGACATGATTTATCACTTCAGTGCTTTGACGCTTGAGGTCTCCATTTTTTTTTTTTGGTGTCATATTCAAAAGGGCAGCAGACAAATCTTCATCGTTAAATTGAAACCATACTGATGTATTTGTTGTCTTAAAAAAATTGAAGCCATATCTGAAGATGTAACTCGAGGATCAGCCTTTGCTCTGCCATATCCGCCTTTTTAACCTTTTTATGTCTCGCTAACACAGATGAGGGAGGGGTAGCTCAGTGGTTAGTGTTGGGCAGTCCATCTAAGGGTTGTAGGTTCAAATCCCTGGTCCAATGAAGTTACCAATGTGGGTTCTTGAGCAAGACCCTCAACCCTCATTGCTCCAGGGTGCTGCATCAACTATTAATTGGGGTTTTTGTAGGTCCATCCATCCATCATTGGGAGAACGTGGAAACTCCACCCGGATTGGGATTCGAACCTGGAATCCCCAGCGCTGAAAGGCAAACGTGCTAACCACTCAGTGTAAGTCGCTTAGTGTGTATGTATGTGAGTGTGTACCCAGCGATGGATTGGCGCCCTGTCCTGGGTGTATCTGCTGGTTGGTAGTTCCGGTCCTTAAATCTGATTGGCTGCGCCGCTTGTCTAGCCGTGACATTATTCATAATAACCCACACCTTTGACTGCTTCACATTCGTATAAATGCGCGATATAAAATATATATAGTTTTTTTCAAAGTTTTTAATAAACTGTTTACCGTAACTTGGCCACAAGATGGCAGTATTTGATGGTTAAAGAAAACGGAAATCCTTTGCTTTCTTCAAAAGAAGAGGTTTATTTAAAAAATAACGGACTGGATTTTGTCGCGGAAGGTGTGTGTATTAGCGATTTTGCTTTCAGTAACGCATTTATGAATCAAACCATGTTTTTGGACTGTGGGAGGAAACCCACGGGGAGGACATGAAAACCAGGATTCGAATTGGTAGCCCCCAGCGCTGAGAGGCGAACGTGCTAATCAGCCCTTACCTACATCATTTATGTTAAATACAAATATTTCCAATTTTTAAAATTTTAATATTATTATTATTATTATACAGCCTTCTGCTTATAGATTTATCAGGCTGTTCCATAAATAATCAGCAAAAACCTCTAATTATAATAAATGCATTTTCTTGTAAGTCATCGTGGAATAGTAAGTGTGACTTCTAAAGCGCCCTGAGAACATCCCACTGAATCATGGCGGAGGGACGCAAGCTCAGCGAGATGAGAAAAAATACCCCGTGACAAAATGCACAGATTGATATCGCTGCTTGGTTCTCGCAGCGGGCATCTATTCTTAACTTATGTTTTATTCACAAGATAAGGAGCAAACTTTTATAACATTGATAAATATTTTGTGTCTAGAGTTTATGTGTGTAATGCACCTCACAGGACAAATAATTCCCAAAGAACGCGATAAAGCATGCATTCTGTCCGTTCATTATAGCATTATATGATTTCAGATTTAAGGACCGTAACGACCACTGAACAACATATTCCTAAATATATGAACATCCATTCATTATCTTCCGCTTATTCCTTTATGAGGGTCGTGGTGGGGTTCCCCATTCCCATCCAGGGGAGAACGTCTCGGGCGCTGGGCAGATACACCCAGGACAGGGCGCCAATCAATCGCTGGGCACACACACACACACACACACACACTATACAGGGCAATTTAGAGCGTTCAATTTACCTTCATGTTTTTTGGACTATGGGAGGAACCCGGAAAACCCAGAGGAAACCCATGCAGACACGTGGAGAACATGCAAACTCCACCCAGATTGGGATTCGAACCGAAAATCTCCAGCGCTGAGAGGCGAATGTGCTAACCACTAAGCCACCATGTCACCCTACACAATACATAATGTAAAAAAAAAAAAAATTCTTTAACGAATGTGTCTAAATTGACAACAGCGCCCTCTAAGGTCACGGAATCCAATGGTCACAGAATTCGGTGGTTCACCTTTGTTTGGCGAAGGGAAGTCGGGTGAACCTTTTAATAATTATGGTTCGATTTAGTGTCGCTGTTGTGTAACAGACATATTTGTTGGACATTTATGGAATTACGGAACAAATTACGTCCCGTATTGAACCAACGTATATTTTTGCCAAATCCGGGATGATTCCGTGAATCATTCCAACATGTTGGATACTTTCCGAGTACTTTGCAAACAATGCGGTAAAACCCCCGTACCTCTTTCCCTAACTCTCCACACTCATGATAAAGACGTGTTTTGTTCTCCTCCCGTTTGTTGTTCCTCTGGACGTTCTAATTCGTTTGTGTTGGCTGAGCGTGGCTTAGTTCTATTCAAATTCTGAGTGAATGATGGAGTTTATCACCTGAAGGGGTTTACAGGTTAATAAAACATTAAGCGGCTCAGTCCACATGGTTTGATGATTGCAGAACCTCGTAAATGCATTTCTTTTTCACACGTCACAATTCTGACCTTGTTAAATAATGTTTCGGGTGCGAGGTGCTGCCTTAAATGCATTGTGTAGTGAGAAAGAAAGAACACGTTTCATGCATCGAACCTTCTCTAAATATTGATTTTAAATAGATTGACATATAAATATAGTTTCCCATAAAGCTTTACTGCTCTGAAGCTGATTGGCTGTAGGTGGCACTTGGCCGTGTTCAAGGCTGCCGAGTGGAAAACCTCACGAGGACCTTCGGTGAGATGACAAGTTACCCAATTATCTCATAATGGACCCCGGATGGTCTTTGTGGTGACATATGAAGTCGTTCCCACGTTGGCGAGATTCCTCCAGAATTATCTCCACCATCCGTTTATTCATGAGCGTAGATTCATTCTATGGACGCCATTATAATCACAAACTGGGGGTTCATTTAGTTTTGATCACTACATCTAAAGCAGGTGTGTCCACACTTTTCTGGCCTGAGATCTACTTTGTTCCACGGTGGCTTAGTGGTTAGCATGTTCGCCTCTCAGCGCTGAGGATTCCCGGTTCGAATCCCAGATTCCATGTCCTCCCCATGTCCTTGTGGGTTTCCTTCGGGTTCTTCGATTTTCTCCCACATGCAAAAGACATGGATTTACGGTAAATGGGCAGCTCTAAATTGCCCCTCTATACTGTGTGTGAGTGTCCAGTGATGGATTGGCGCTCTGTCCTGGGTGTATCTGCCCAGCGCCTGAAACATTCTCCCCTGGATGGGTATGGGGAACCCCCCCCCCCGTGACCCTGGAGGTTGGATATATATTCATTCATCCATGTATTATCTTCTGC
>JAOUQT010338998.1:0-12971 GCA_025769995.1 Xyliphius kryptos | reverse complement strand
CCCCCCCCCCCCCCCCCCCCCCCGCAGGATCACACCGCACAGCCGGTTTCCATGGCAACCCAATATCCGTTTTGTCTGTATTAGCAATCTGCACCCAGTTAGATGGGACGATTAAATTACAGGACTCACAGTTCTGTGTTTTTGATGAAACACCGTGAAAACTCCGTAAGTAATCCATTTGGTTGATTATTAATCATATATCAATATAATGTGACAATGAAAACGAACCTCAATTTGATCGTTCAGAATTTAAGGACTCAAATAGCAGCACGTACATTTTTCTTCCATATTTTTGTTAAAAAATGGCTCTGGGTGAGAGTTGTGGATGCTCGTAAGGTGCTTCTTCCGAAATAAAGCGTTCAAATTTATATAAACGATCACGGATAGACCAGCGCAACAGAACATCAGAAATACTTAACGGAAGGAAGGAGATGTGTCCGTATGCAGAAATATCGACTCTGTATTTACACGCACATGCAGAGGCACTGTCGGCGCCATCGGTTCATTCTGAGCATGCTCGACACACCGCCACGTATAGAAAACTAGCCCGATCCGCGTCCAGCAGCAGGTTGCTGGTTCTAAAATGCATATTAATTGGACTTGGTGGAGCCTGTAAACGGTCCATGCAGCGTTCAAGCTAACCAGCGTAGAGACATATATATTTTTAGGGTAAGCAGCAAAAAGCCATTAAAGTGAGTCTCACACTCGTGCTTTGATTCATTTACAGTCGACGTTGTCAAACTTAATTACGTTGGCGTGGCAACAGGGTGGCCATATTGGTCAGGGGTAGAGTAATTCAGGTCGCTGCAATCTGCACACTACCACTTGATGTCACTGAAAACAGCACACTGCTCCTTTAAAATAACATACAGTCAGGACAGGAGTTACCATGACAACATAACTTCATCGCCACTGGGAGAAACACAGATCGCTGGTTCGTTGAGCACCTCGTCAGTGCAGGAGGGATTTACAGTGACGCTGATTTGTACTTTTCTGTATTTATAGCTAAACTTTGAGATTGTCACGTGTGCTGCATGGTGCTTAAAGGCTTGGGGGGGCTGTAGGAGCCCCCGTCGCTTAAAAAAAACTATTAAAATCAGTTTATTTGAGTAGGAGAACCTTGGGAATGTCGATGGCTGATCTTCACGACCCGGAAGAGAAACAATTTCCCGCCGTGGCTTCGGAAAAAGGCTGGAGGTCCTGAGAAGCATTCTAATTTGGAAAATGTTGCATGCATGAGATGGTGAAGGGACGAACAGGAGTGGAGCAAGACATTCATCAATATGGTAATATGATTTATCAGTTGTTAAGGCAACGCGTAGAGGTCGCCAGGAACCTTACGGAATGACTTCATGAAATAAAGAGGGAACTTTCCCGATCCGAACTCAGGACCATCTTTAAATGTAGTTCTGAGATTTTTTTTCTGATGTCGGTGCGAACGGAGGACAGAAACGGCCAAGTCAGCAGCTACCTCAAACGCAGGAAGCCCATTCACATGGTCGCACTGAAGGGTACTGTGAGGAATTTGCCCCTGGGGCAGGTGAAAGGAGCTGTTGTTATGATTCAGATTGAAGGAGGAAGTCTGAAGGTGTTAGGCCTCGCACTTAATCATTCTGATTGGCCGTAGGGCTGAGGGGGGCGTGGTTAGAGGCTGGTGAGGGCTCCGACTGGCCCAGTTGAGGCAGCGTGAGGGTCTCCGGGGCAGATTTCTTGCGGGGACGTTCCTTGGGGACGGAGAGGAACTCCGGGGCGTCGGTGTACAGCGGGGTGGATGGGGCGCTGGCCGGGCCGCTGGGGGCCAGAGATGAGAGTGGCGTCTCACCGATGGAGATGGACGGAGGAAACATACCGATCTTCTGGTTGGTGGCCTCCTGGATGGTCCGCTCAAACTCTCTCACCTCATCCATCGTCATGTCTGTCAAACAAACAAAGATCCACTGTGATTACAGTCATAATGTAATGTTTTGATGCTTCTGAGGTGTTAATCAGACCACAGGGGTTATGGTGTGTGTCTGTGATCTCAAGACGCAGTACGTATTTATGCAGAAATCCACACATACGCTGATCCCCAACTCATCTGCGGACGGAGATGAATCGGTGGAGTGCCCTTGCTGCTCATGGCAAACTTTGATGTTGGTTTTTTCGTGCATTTGTGTCTCGTACTCGCGAACGTCGTCCAACGTCATATCTGCAATGGCAGGGGAAAGGAAGGACAAAAAACGAGGGCGTCCTCTGTTAGGAGACATAATGGGCGGGTCGGGACGACATCAAACAGGGTTAGGTGGAGATTCAGAGGGGACATAACCAGGTAGATCAGTGAGGCGGTGCTCAGTGGAGGTTAGGGACCAAGGCACTGCAGCGTGAAGCGAAGGGTGAAGCGGCGTGAAGACCGGAGGAAGAAGAGCAGATTCAGGCGAAGGGGTGTCAGGCCTGAGGCGTGTGGCCATTCAGAAGAACACCATCTCTGTAACCCAGAGGGTTAAGAGTGGAGAATGCAAGAGGAGAACGTGCTCAGGAACATGTTTGACTAGAAATGCTGATCATGCAGAAAATAAGGTTTATCCTCCGATCAGGATTCAAGAGAAGATAATGAGTTACTGCTGCTGGACCATTTATTGAATTAAATTAATCCAGGAGTTAACTATTTCATACAAGTCTTATGTTTTATGTTTCTGGTGTAAGGGATCAAACCTGCATTACGAAACCTTTAATAGAACCCTGAGAAGGTGCGGCACGGCGGCGTAGTGGTCTGTCTCTCAGTGCTGGGGATCCAGGTTCCAATACCGGTCTGGGTCAAGTATGCATGTACTTCCTTTGTCTGTGGGGGTTTCCTCAGGGTTCCCAGTTTCCTCCCACAGTCCAAAAACATGGATGTAAGGTAAACTGGCTGCTCTAAATTGCCCCTATATACAGCGTGTGTGTGCCCAGCGATGGATTGGCATCCTGTATGGGGTGTATATAAAATGTTCTCCCCTGGATGGGCATGGGAAAACCAGCCCCCTGCGACCCTAGTAGAGGATTACGCGGAAAATGAAGAAATGAGAGTGACATCTGAACCAATGACGGTCAGATTACATCATTCATCAGTATTCTCCACTAAGGTTATGCAGTAACTTCCTGTAATTTCTATAGCGACCTCAGGCTTTGTCAATTCACCTGAACTCATGGATTTCTAAAGTAAATTAAATGGGTTTTTTTTTTATATTAATTTTAGAAGCTAAAATAATATGAAATTTTCAGGGTACTCCATTAGGTGGCAGTTCGCCTTTAAGCTTAATCTAATTCTAAGGATGGAATCCCCCCCGGAGACCCTTAAACTAAGGCTGGGGGGTGCCCATGTCCATTCAGAGGAGAACATTTCAGGCGCTGGGAAGGTACACACAGGACAGGACGCCAATTCATTGCTGGGCACATAAACACTATAAGGGCATTTAGAGCAGCTAATTCACCTTGAATCCGTGCTTTTGGACTGTGGGAGGAAACCAGAGAATACTGACACGTGGTGAACATGGAAACTCCAACCAGATCAGGATTCGAACCTGGATCCTTAGAGCCAAGAGACGGACGTGCTGACCACTAAGCTGCCGTATGCCGCAGCTAATGTCAATAAAGAATAATCAAGTGTGAGAACTGATTGATGATTAAACATACCAATCCACTCGTCCACCCAGGCGAAGGCCTGCCTGTGGCCCAGTAACAGAATGTCCCGCACCACCTGCGCACAACAGGGAGGAGAGAAGACGCCATCTGGTGTTAAAATTAAAGAACATGAACCGCTGTATGTTTAGCTCCTAAATTACTCCCATGACTTACCCCACTTCACACCCAAGACCTCCACCTCTCACAATACTCCCATGACTTTCCCACTTTACTCTCATGACCTCCTGCACCACCCACAATACTTTCATGACTGTCCATACCTTCCACATTACTCCCATGACCCACTTTACCTCCCGCACCTCCCACATTACTCCCATGACGTCCCGAACCTCCCAATTTACTCCCTCGTAAGCCTCCGTACCCGGTGTACAAACTGCTCCACGCGTGTCTGGAGGCCCCACACCTCGAACTTCACGCTGACCAGTTTGTAGGAGCACATGATGGGCTGCTGCGTTTCCCGCCAGCCCTCCTGCAGCATGCCGCGGGACGTCTTCTCCGATTTGAAACAGCGCAGGTCCTGAACACCACCACACATTGTTATTTACTGTGAACATTATAGGATATAGATTTTGCATGACAATAAACATGTCATTCACCTCAGACTCTTTGTAGTATCGCTCAGGAATCTCATCATACGCGATGTCAACGAAACACACCTCTCTGTCCTGGTCCTTCAGCTCGTTCTCAAAGATCTGCACATAACACGATAAAGAGCACAAAGTGTACGGTCTTTACTCTGTTCTATGATTGACCGCACCCCACATTCATGTAATCTACTCTGGTTTTCAAAACTAACACTGATCACTGAGTAAAAGGTTTCTGGTTTCGCCAATTATCAAATACAGAACTACAGAACACACTTCGAACTGTTTTTGGGAAAACGATGCATTGTATATCACGCATCGAATGTAAAGCGATTAGGTGTGTGTTATTGTAAGTAATGTCACGGCTGGACAAACGGCTTAGCCAATCCGACTTTTAGAATACACAATAATACTTAGAACCTAAGTCCTATAACTTATGTCCTTATTTTTTTTTTTCATTTCATAAGTCTACCATGTAAATTGTAATTTAGTTCACTTAATTTTTTACTTTATTCTATTTCCAATATTTTCCATCTTAAATTATTGTGAACTAGTGGATCGCCCGGGCTGCACTACGGTGGACGTGATAACGTGAAAGTTAAAATGCAGTAGATGCCACTTTTTAAATTGTTAGAGAAATTGGTATGCTGTTCTCAGCGTTCACGTTAAAAGCCAGACTAGATTACGCTGCGGAACATGCAAATTTTTAGTGACTAACAGAATACCCGTTGTGCGCTCTGGTGGATAAGCCGATAACAACGTGAATGTCGAAAGACAGTTGTTTTTGAATGAGTGATGGCTTTGGAGTTAATATATTTCAAATTAACATATTATTATAGAGTGAGGTTTAAAGCAATTAAAAATCTGAAATCTGTGGAATGAATATAGTGAGAGTTATGGCCATGGTGTCCACATGGTTGCTTTTTTTATGGGAAAAAATCAGTAGATTTTCCAAAGACACGATAAGAAATGACTGAGCCAAGTTACAGATTTTTAGGTACTCGGCAAGACCCCAATCCATCCAAGGTGTAGCTTTTAATGCCCATAGTGCACAAACAATCGAACGTAGAAAATCAAAAACCAGTATGTTCTTGCAAGGACATGGTAGGGAATCATGATGCGAAGTTTTAGCCTTGCAGGTACTCGGGGGTGGGCAAATTAGTGAAGAGTCATAGAGGGCTTTGGCATTTATAGATTTACATGTAAATTTTATGTATATATTAGGGCTGGGCGATAAATCGATTTTATCGATTAATTTGATTTCTTTTTGTAAATCGATTTCTTTGAATGAAAATCGATTTTAACTTTGAATACCGCTCTCAGCAACCGACGCTGTCCTCTGGGCTCCCGTAGTTCAGAGCAGAGAGCAGCTCCTCCCACCACCACCCCACCCCCCCTACGGGGTAGACACGCAAACAACATGGCAGCAAACATAAACGAACTCGTCCCAAATAAAGGCACTATATGGGCATGCGGAACTGGTCCGGACTTTTGCTGTCTGACGAAAAACTAACAAACCCATGCTGCAAAGTATGTTTAAAGAAGGTTCATTGAAGTTACCAATGTGGGTCCTTGAGCAAAATCCTTAACCCTCATTTCTCCAGGGGATCTGAATAAACCCTGTGTTCTGACCCCAATCAACAAGTTGGGATACTTGTAAGTCACTTTGGATAATAGGGTCTTAAATAATGACTTAATGTAATTTAATAATTTTTTTGCTTATTGGATTGTACCCAAGGTATATTAAAACAATGTAGGTATTTTGGAATGGTTTTGGAAAGATAAACAGCTGATTTAAGTATAGAGAGGGAAAATTTAAATCGAAAATCGAATTTTTTGTTTAAAAAAAAAATAAATAAATAAAATAAAAATAAATAAAAGTCGAGATTTTTTTTTTTTGGCAATATCGCCCAGCCCTAGTATATACGTAAAAAAAATGTATAACATTTTTGGAAAATCTATAATAAGTGCATTTTAGTTTTTAATTTAAACTTATTTTATTCCTTTTTTCCCTTTATTTTTTTTTAAACCACTATGTATCAGTGTATGTGACAATTGTCAGGCTCCACTAGAGGGCGACGCAGGATGAGTGAGAGGTCACACTTTAGCACTGGTGTCACTCATTTCTAATTCTCCAGGTTTGGAGAGTATGGCTCGCACCGACGACGGGAGGAGGATATGATGTCCAGCATGTATCCTCATCTTAATTCCCACACAGACAGCTCAAACATCCAGCAGGTGGGACTCATGGGGTTCTGGATTGTAGTTCTGCCACTAATTCATAATAACTGACTTCATTTATAAATCGTCAGAAGCGTGAAAATTAATGCCGACCAGTGAACATTGCACATGCCGAGAGAGTTTAAATAGCATCCAAGGGAAACAGACCCGCTGTCAGTCTGCCTTTCTGATTTAAAGCCGCTTTAATCGGTTCTTGGCTAGAAGACTCAGAAAGGACACCATGCCAAAATTCCGAGAGGTTTAAGAAATATGTCGTCCCACAATGTAAACACATTAAATCAGCCGTCTCCGTTTAAACAAATAAAACGCTGTCGCTCGACCCTGCAGCCAGGTCCGGTTACAGAGCACATGGATTCCACCCAGCTGCATTACGTGCCATTATTCTACGCTCATTGTGCTGAGCCATTAGTGATGCGGTGGGTTCAAAGAATCCTTTAGTTTCCAAAAAACAATTCACTCGAATGCGGATTACAACATGATCTAATGTTTCATGTTCACCCATTTGTTTTGGGTTTAATTTGGAATCTAAGAGTACATACATTTGCATTACATTTACATTTTGTTATTTGACAGATGACCGCATCCAAAGGAACTCACTACTATTTCAACTTGGTTGGGTCAGAACACAGGGTTTACCATACAGTCTAGAGCAGGTGTGCCCACACTTTTTTCCAGGGGCCAGATCATGATGATCTTTTTTTTTAAGCTCTAATGTTTAAACATTTTTACACACATCATGTTGATATTACTACAATACCAGACATTACAGTGGAAAAAAACCCCACTACAATTCTGACGATCTGCACTGAATGCTGTCAGCCAGATGGGAGGAGTCTGAACAGTAGCTGCTGATGTCAATTCTCAAGTATGCTTTCAAATGATCATCAGTGAGGGGACACCGATATCTGTTTGACAAATATTTCTATGCAACATATAAAAACTTCTCTTACACATATAATATTATAATTAAATGTAAACATAAATGTAAGTTACAAGCTATACTTTCCAAGAAGGAACAAAAGCTGAAACCCTAAGCTGACAGCATGACATAAAATCTCTATCCTTATCACAAAAATGATCAGTCAATACAGATCACCAGCAGGGGGAGAAAAGCATCATAAACAGGTGGAAGTCTCTACAGAAACATAACATGAGTGCCAAGATCAACCCATGTGCACTGTGCGATCAATGCATTAGGCACGCCTGCTCTGGAGCAACAAGGGTTAAGGGCCCACAGTGGCTCAGACTGGGATTTGAACCATCAACCTTGAGAGTGATGAAACTTCAGCCACATTCCCTAACCACAGAGCTACCACACCCTGTGAGTATAAGAAAGAAAGGAAAAGCAAGAAAGAGGGGGAGCGGGAAAAAAAACAAAAAAAAAAATCCACACTGCTGGGAGTGCAAGCGGCAATATTTTGGACATTTATTAAAAAATTAATTAATTAAAAAAAATTAAACTTTGTGAGGTTAGCCACTGATACTGGGTGAGATGACCGGACTCACGATTTTTTATATTTTTTTTTTAGGAGGAGGGAAAGTTAGTTTTAAATTCGATTAATCTTTTTACACAATTTAACACATAGCTTACACATTACAGGATGCGCGCACACGCACACGCGCACACAGAGAGAGAGAGAGCTCTTTGATGTGCTGGTGTGTGTCGTGATATTTCAGTTATTGATCGTGGTGCTTTATCTCAGAGTTAAAAGCAGAGATTCTCGGCGTAGCTTTATTCCACCATGTTTTAACTTTTGCACCTCTCATGAAGTTCGAATGCTAAAACACGCCTACATATTCTGAATATTAGGTCTGACAGAGCTCCCATCAGAGGGATCTCCACAGCTTTCTCAGCATCCATTTCTCTGGGATGGATTTACTTAAGACTGTGGAGTGTGTATCTGTGGGTTTTCCACAGGTGTTCCATGAGGTTGCTTGTGGGCAGCTTGCCTCATATATCCACACATATGAGCAGAGGTGGCAGCAGCACTGAAGTTTATTTTTACTTACTTAAGCAACAGTACTAGTATATTGTAAAACATCACTTAAGTAAAAGTTGGAAGTATGATTTCATTGCATATACTTAAAGTAATTAGTACATAAAGCTAAGAATTTATTAAAAACACACTTCTAATTACATTTTTAACCGGGCAGAAGTGCAATGTAAACATGCAGTAAACTGCTTCTACCTGAATATCTACCTGAGCGCTTAGTAGGTGGTGTTAATGCCCCAAAAAACATGAAAGAAGAAGAAGAAGAAGATTAAACCACATAAACAAAGCAATAAAATTGACCAATAAATAAGTGTAGTCAAAAAAAGTAGTAAACCTGTTAATTATTGACAAACACTAAAGTAAATTACAGCTAGCTAAAAAAAACTACTTAAGTACAGTAACCAATAGCGGTGTAAATGAGCCTTTATGACGATTCGATTCTTCAAGCAAATTATTATTATTTTTTTATTTCATATATATAAAAAAAAAAAGTGAATGGAATCGTATCGTGGGGAATTTTGAAACATCGTAAATAACCTTTGTCAATATTTAAAAATTCCCCACAGTATGATTCCATTAATTATTTTTTTTTGTTATTTTTACAATAATCTATTCATTTTCATACAATATCAACAAAAAAAACATCATTTGCATTTTATTTAGATACAGAAATAGTATTTTACTCCTACAATGTTTATCAGACTATAGCAGCTGCTTAGCGCTCTGTAAACAGAAGTCTAATGCTTTCTGTGCAGCTCGAGTCTATTCACTATTAAATAAAGACAACAAAACCAACACTGACCCCACCAGGCAAATAGGCTTAATCCAGAAAATTTGTCCATAAGTATGGCTACACCCTGATAAAGTGGTTGCTGAGATCACCTTATCGTTCACCTTATATAAGTATATGGGAGGGGGGAAAACTTTTGAAGCTGGGTGAGGCCAGCCGCAAAACCACCATTTTGGATTCAACTTTACTTGTATTAATGGAAAGAAGGTCATGTGACAAACACATTGTATTGCACATGAAATTTCCTGTTTTTTTGCAGGTTTGTCACACTTGAGTGTTTCGGAACATCAAACCAAATAAATAGTAGTCGAAGACAACACAAGTAAACACCAAATGCAATTTGTAAATGAAGGTGTTTAAGGGATTGTTAAAACACACTATAACTGTTGTTTAATCACAGCTGAGTACATTTTTTCTAGCCACATCCAGGTTTGATTATTGCCACACCTGTTCTCAATCAAGACATCACTTAAGTAAAGTCCACTAAGGGATCCTTAAAAGCCACACATCATGCTGAGATGCAAAGGAATTCAGGAACTGAGAAAGAATGTAATTGAGCTCGATCAGTCTGGAAAGGGTCATAAAGCCATTTCCAAAGCTTTGGGAATCCAGTGAATCACACTGGATTCCCAGAAAATGAGCCATTATCCACAAATGGCGAAACAGTGGTGAACCTTCCCAAGAGTGGTAGGCCACCTAAAATTACCAGAAATGCGCAGCGACGACTCATTCAAGAGGTCATGAAAGATCCCACAACAACGTACAAAGAACCGCAGGCCCCATTTGCCTCAACCAGCTATTAGGTTTAGGGGCAATCACTTTTTCACACAGGGCCATGTAGGTTTGGATTTTTTTTCTCCAGTAATAATTAACACTTTCATTTACAAATTGCATTTTGTGTTTACTTGTGTTATCTTTGACTACTATTTCAATTGGTTTGATGTTCTGAAACACTTAAGCATGACAAAAAAAAAAAACCCAGAAAATGAGAAAGGGGGCAAACACGTTTTCACACCACTGCATTTAAAAAGCACAGCAAATATGAAATCTATAATAACAGGTTGCCCATAGAGTATCACTATCTGCAGCAATGTTCTAAATCATGTCCGATAGTCCACCGTGCATCACCGAAACACATTTCACAGAGTATCATGTTCCTGCATTTTTAAAAAGACCCAGGTTTACATAAGCTGCGTCGGTGTTTGGAAAAGCAAAAAAATAAATAAATTATTAAGAAAAAAGAGGGAAAAAAAATAAAACAATAATAATATCGCATCCTGTATTACTTCAATACGGGACACCTTTAAATTTGAAATACAAGACGATTCCGAATTGTGAGTGTGTAACGTTTCACGTACTTCTTGCTTTTGTGAAGTATAAAGGAAGTTGGAGGACAATAGTGAGGTAGATAATTTGTAGGCGGTATTATGTGTAAGTCAGAGCAGAAGTTAAAAATATGCAGAAAAAAATGGCGGATAATATAAACACTTTAATCGATACACTTTCGGACGTATCGCTGCATCAAATCGCCAGCTGTATCAATTCATCAATTCATATCGATTAATATTTACACCCCTAGTAATGAAGTACATTTACTTCTCTACTTACTGCCGCTGCATTAGAGGCGGGCTGCTTTTTCGTGGGCCACCCAGTATAACACGGAACGATCGCAAAACGAAAACCAAGTGGAACTTAAATGATCTGTAGCTTTAATTGACTTGTCCACCGGCCAAATGTGCACTCAGAGCAGTGGTCGATTTAAAAAGAGCACGTGGTAAAGCAACCCTCCCTCGCCCCAACGGAGATGAGAGAGAGAATATGAGTTCAGGGTGATTTTGTTTTTCTCTTAGAAACATGAGCAGTTGCTTGATAAACACACACGCACACTTACGTTGTCATTGGATCCTTTATTGTCTTCATACTTGGTTTCTATGTGAATGGAGAACTTTGGCAGAAATGAGCACTGAAACAGACATAGAACACCAGTCAGAAGAGCAAATGCATTATAATACACCAGCACACACACGCTTCTCAGAGGTGGGCGTGTAATATTTATATCCAAATCAAACATGAAGGATGATTCCTACCCCCCAAACTTTTTGCTTTCTTTAAATGAATCAAATGAAAATAGAGAACGTCTTGGCCATAATCTCCTCCTCCAACAAAACCTGTTTCTCATTCAGAAGCTTTAATTTCTGCTTTAAATTCTAAACTTGTGGGCTTAAGATGTAAACAAACACGCAGGGAGAACAGAGATCCTGCTGGATTCCGGGATTTGCACCGAAGGGATGGAGGTGTATTTAGAGCGGGCATGTTTTAAAAAGTGATATTTAATATAGTAACATTTATCAAAAGTAAAAAAAATAAACATCATTCCCGCACGGCGTTTATCGGTACATTGGAGAAAAGCACTTTCATCAACTAAAGCATACCAAGATATTTATATCTGCCAAGGAACACGAAGATAAATTTCCATGGTAACCCCCTTCATGGCAAAGAAAGTTGCTGAAAACGACACCTTGGAACGCGTGGGCGCGCGTTGGCTCCAGGATTGGAGTCGAGCAGGAGTGGTGGGAGAAAAACAGTGGGGGTGGACGCACTAGGGATGAGCGAGGAGGTGCGGGGGGGGGGGGGGGGGGGGGGGGGGGGGGGGGCAGCGGTGCTCTCGCGCACTCTCTCACTACCCTGACAATTTCTGAACCAAACGTTTTATTAAATGTTTAAGGTGGTGCGGCACATGGTGGTGTAGTGATCAAAAATTCCGCTTCTCAGCAAGGGAGATCCAGGTTTAAATCCTTTGGTTTCCTCACACGGTCCAAAAACATGGATTCTAGGTGAATTGGATGCTCTAAAACCCCTATAGTGTTTGTGTGCGAGTGAGTGTGTGCCCAGCGGTGTATTGGCACCTTGTCCTGGGTGTATCTGCCCAGTGCCCAAAACATATACCCCCGCCACACTACTCTAGTAGAGGAATAAGTGGAAGATAATGAAGTGACATTGAATGTAGACAGTGAATAAGAGATTGGGAAGGGGGGGGGGTGCATAAAATCCTGCATCTGGTCATGCATTATAATTAACTGCATGCTCACAATTTAATGGAAACAGTTTGGGGAATGACTCTTGCTGCACCATCAAATGCAATGGAGGCCCTCCTGCCCAACATCAGTGCGTGACCTCACAGACATATGCTTACCTAATACTTTTATCACTATAATGTATGATGGATGCAAAGTGAGTCCATAGCAACAGAAACCGACTGCACAATTAACCACAAATTTGGTTATGAAATACTGTGATTATTAACTCTCTAATTTGAGTATAGAGGAGCGAGACTCACCGTGTATTCTGAGGTCGGCGGGAGCATCCATTAGTGCATGGGTACAAGAACGGAAAGGAGAAAGAAGAGGAGAGCGTTAAAATAAAGGAAACATCATGACTATAATAATGTACAGACTGCACAGAATTATTTAATACAGTCACAGATAACACACACACTGCTGTTACTAATCAGAACGTCATCTCAGACTTGATTCATGGCGCTGGAACACACAGCATGTTTACAGCACTGTGATCAGTTCGGATTGCAGGGGACTCAGTAGGCGCTAAAGCGCCGCCTTTAGATGATGGCAGTTGTAGGCTTGTGGTTAGGGAACCAGCCTTGTAACCTAAAGGTTGCCGGTTCGATTCCCAGTCCCACCAAGT
>JAOUQT010338990.1:0-12972 GCA_025769995.1 Xyliphius kryptos | reverse complement strand
ATAGGGATTCGAACCGGGAACCCCCAGCGCTGAGAGGCGATCGTGCTACCCACTACGCCACCGTGCGGCCCATGCTGCTCAAGTTTGTAAATGTCCTTAAAAAATTCATCACTAAAAGGTTTTTTATGGAAAGTATGGTGAGTACGTCAGGCTTCATTAGCACCTTTACTAATGAAAAATATTCAAATGTTTTATTTTGATCTTAGCTCAACAAATGTGAAGTTTAATCATCACATTTAATTTATATTTTAAGACTGAGCATGAAACATATTAGATGCCTCACAAAATATGTGTATGTCAGGGTCAACAAGCTTAATAAACAAATTTTATATTTCAGTAATTAGTGCTACAGGTATTCAAATCAATTAAAACAACAAGGGTGCCCAAATTTTTGCACCTGCCTAAATTTGAATTATTACATTATATGTTCTGTAAGCCCTATAAACTCCATTTAACTTCTCAAATGTCACTGTGTTTGTCTGCTATATGAAATATTTAACTTAAATTGCTGATTCGAACAACCAATGATTTATACCACTGTCAGAAATAACAGAGGGGGCTAATGATTTGGGTAATGATGAAAATCCAAATCCTTAACATTCCGAAACTCAGCTTTAAACCTATTATAAAATTTCCCCTATAGATTTTGCAAATAATAGTACAAAGCTGCCTGTAGTCACTCACCTTTAGTTCAGGTATGTGGAATCTGAAACAGCTACCCAAGTTGGCTTTTACCACAACCCGTTTGAGCTTTTCCAAAGACTGGGAACTGGCTTTGTCCAAAGGAACTGAGATCAACCAGAACTCTGCCATGCCTTTGTTGGCCTTCTCCAAAATTTAAAAGCTGTGATAAGAGACATTCTCCGTTTTTCTCTTGTGTTTACATATATATAACGTCCTTCAACTGTTTGACTTACTCTATTGTATGACTTACAATAAGTAAATACTGTCTGGGTTATTTACAATTGTCCATATGCTGTTCTGAGTGGCATGTTGGTATACTGAGGAAGTGTCATCATCTCACAGCAATAGGGTCTCAGGAAGGTGCATTCGATAAAGTATTTTTCCATAGTTTCCCCATTTTTGAGCAGGTTGCTTTCTGAAGCTCCAGTTTCTCCCATCAGTCCAAAAATATATAACAGGCAAATAAGCGCTACTAAATTGCCCCTAAGTGCAAATGTGTGGGTGAAATTGTTGAATTGTCTGTATGCCCTATGATGGACTGGTAACATGTTTCTGCCTTTTGTCCTATGACTACTAAAAATACTTTAAGCCCCTTGTAAACCTAAGCATGTTATAAAATGAATGTGTTGTTCTGGTGACAGTGTGTTGCTTAGAGGTGGCCATCTAGTGATCTGCAAACCTACACCAAGTACTTAAAAATTAAGAGTACTTAAAAATTTAGCATTTGTTTTAAACATGAAAAGAAAAATACAGTACAGGGTAGAAAGTAAATGAACACCCAAAAGATGAACATGAACACTCTGTTTCCTTGTTGTCATGGGCCCCGTGTGCTTTTTTTAAATATGTTACTATAACAGACTTGCATTAATTAGGTTAAGTACGATACTGGGAGACATATATTTACTTACATAGTGCAATTTCAATAAATCCCAGAGATAGTAGGGTTGGATGTGAATAATATCAAACTGTATGATTTTGTTCTAAAATGCTAAAAGAAAAAGACTAAATTCCTAAATTTTAAGATGCTTTCAACACCTAAACTCATTAAGGATGTCTGATTACCATTGTTTAGAGCACACATACACCCAGTAGCTTAATAAATGGGTTTTAACAGGAAAGTTCCATGATCTCTGGAATTACTTGAAAAATCAGAATGACAGAAAGTCACCGGATTTTTTAATGACTGACTGACAGCCCTTAATAAAAATGGGTATGAATATAAATAACACATTAAATACAAAAACCTGTCTATATCATTACAAAATATGTTTTTTGAATTGAAAGTGAATGACTTTCTTACCTCACAATGTCCATGGTGATGAAAAATCCATGGGGGGTTTTAGAGTTGGAGTGAATCCATGACAGAAGCTCAGGTGGCTCTCACTACACACATCACTGAATAGGAGAATGTGCTCAAGTGCTTGATACTTAAAGCACCATGTCGTCATTGCTGGAACAGGGTTACTATGTTTTTATTGGTCCGGTAAAAACTCCAATGTAAGAATTTAATGACTGGTTTTACTTAATATTTAAATGTTTAAACAACACAATTTACAAAATATTTTAAGTAATTTACAATAAAATCATAATGTATGTATTTTTCAGTAAAATCACAAAGATTAGAAGCACTATACAAAATAGCATTTTATCATAAGTGAATGCAAACCAAAGGTGCATGTTTGGCAGACATATGGCAGTACTACCTACATGTAAGTCATACAGTAAGTGGCCCACATTTAAAAAAAACTCAAATGGCCCACATGTTCCAATAATGATCTGGTTAACATCTGGTAGAGATTTGGTAGTGGCCATTTTTGGGTGACGTTTGACCCTAATCTGTTGCATTTGTATCCTACATCTTGTAACAAGCAGTTCCCTCAAAGTGCCATTACTGGTGTTGTCCAAAACTGGGTCAGATAAATGCTATCCGGGAATGCTAGTAAAACCCCATACATAATTTTCATATTGGACATAGAGTAAATAAAACCCAATATTACACATAAAATGAATGAATAAATTAATTAGTTACTTCTTGTGCTAATAAGAGTAGTGGCTACCACACTGTGAAGAAGTGGTAAGCACAATTGCCTCTCAGTGCTGGGGATCCAGGTTCAACCATAAATTTGAGGTAAAATTGGCTGCTCTAAATTGCCCCCATATAGTTTCCTTATATGCCCCGTGGATGGTGGATGAAAAGTGTCAGGAGTGTTGTGTGGTAAAAGGTTTGCAGGGATAAAATTCAAGAATACAGACTGAGATGGTTTGAACATGTGCAGAGAAGGAACACTGGATGTATCAGTAGGGGGATGTTGGAGATGAAGCTCCAAGGCAGGAGACAGAAAGGAAGGCCAAAGAGGAGATATATAGATGTGGTAAAGGAGGATATGCAGAGCATTGAGGTTAGAGTAGAAGATGCAGAGGACAGGTGAGGGGGAAAAGATTGACTCCCTGTGGCGACTCCTAAAAACGGAGAAGCTGGAAAAAAAAGAAGTGTATGTGTTTCTGTGAGAGTGAGTCTGTGCCCAGAGATGGATGGGTACGTTCTCCCCTTGATGGGCACGGAATCCCTGTTATCCCTAGTATATGATTAAGCAGAAGATAATGGGATGAGATCAATTGAATCATAATTTGTTTAATCATAAACCGAGTCAGGGTCTGCCACTGTCGGTATGTTAAAAATAAAAAGGGGACACTAAACCACAAAAAAAATAGATTGACATTCTTTTGATTAAAAGTACGTACAACAACTCCGTTCCTGTTCCTCGTCTTTCAAACCAGGTAGGAACTAATGTTTTCATGTCCGCGTTTCCAGCCGGGCCGCATTTGCTGAAACCCGACAGCTCTTGTTGTGATTTCAACGTGGGTTCGGTCTCTAGATTTTATTGATTTGTTTTATTATGTTAAGAAAGTCCCAGCGATCTCTTTAACATGCAGGTGTCCAGTATAAATAATGTAAAGATTTATAATCTGAGCCATGGAAAGTCTTTACCGGAGGTAATCTTAATTCTTTCTCCACTGTGTGCTACATGCTATTTCTAATTCCTAATCCTAATTTACTGTGTCGTGTGTACATAACGCTTTAAAGACCGTTTAACATTGTTGTCATAGTCATTATTGACGTAGCAATAAGTTATCATTCTTATAATCTGTACTGTAAACTATTAAAAGGTAACAGCTGAAAGGTAGTCTGATGTTTTGCTCAAGGAAGTCACTTTATATAACAGGTTGCCAGATGTTTGATATTTCTTTCGTGTTATACAAGACCATATAAACAAAAGCTTTTAGGATAATGGTATGTTTCTCAGGAACCTTTCGGGGAATGTTTTTAAAGCATGAATTTTCGTCGTTGCAACGCTAGGTCTATGAAGGAAGGCAGGGTTGTGAGAGTATGAAGTGGAAGTACTTAGCTGGTCCTCACAGAGCACTGAGTTTAACTCTATCTAACATTTTTGAAATAAACATGGAATTATTTTTTTGTGAGCCAGGTCTCTGTCCTCTGAAAAGTGTCGTTTTATTTAAGAATGCTTAATAAACCATTTGGATGAAGGCCCGTCATCTTAAAATAAACCTGGCTAAGACTGAGCTACTTATAATTCCAGCTAAACCCACAGTTCATCATGACCTGAACCGCCACATTGATGGCTCCACAATCACGCCAACTGACTCTGTCCGTAATCTTGGTTCTTCAATTAAACCTACGGATCAGGTAATGAAAACTGCCCGTTCCTGCAGAATTATTCTGTATCACATCAGGAAAATCAGAGCTTTCCTAACAGAACAGGCTAAGCTGCTGGTCCAGGCCCTCATCCTATCCTCACCGAGTCACCAATTCTCACTTTATTTCATTCACCAACGCTAAATGGTGGAACGAATTTCGCAACAACATCTGTAAGGCTGTCACTCAACATTTTCAAGAAACTTCTCAAAACACACCTCTTCCAGACACTTGCTATTAAAAAAGTAATTAAAAAAAGATTGATCCAAATGGAGTAATGCGCAGGGTTGCAGTTTAGCTGTTTTTTTTTTCCCCTAAAAATACTGATTGTGTTGTTCTCTCATTTGTAAGTCGCTTTGAATAAAAGCCTCTGCTAAATAAACAAATGTAAATTGTAAATATGGACTGATCTGTACACAATCTGTACATGGTTGTCCTTCACTATGATTGTCCTAAACTGTTATCAGTAATCTTAAAATACAAAAATGAAACAAATAAGATTACGGGTAAAGTGGCTGAAAAATACTGACGTAAATAAACAGGAGCGGCACGATGGCTTTGTGGTTAGCACATTCACCTCTTAGTGCTGGGAATCGGTTCGAATCCCAATCTGTGTGGAGTTTTCATGTTCTTCATATTTGATTCAATTTAATACCATTTAATACCTATTAAAATTGAATACCAGTACAAAATTCAGTTTTTGTGTTAATTACATACTTTTGAGAGTTCACGTACACTTTACTTCACAGTGGCTCTCAGACAGAAAGAAGAGGGTTCTACAGAAGAGAGATGTCGGTAAGTACATCTATTGTATTCATCCGTTTATTAATTTTCTAAGCCTTTTATCCTGATGTATGTAGCAAAAGGTGGTGAAGCACTGTGAACAGGTTGTCGGGCCAACAATCTATAAAGCTTAGTATTATTAAATTAGTATTATCACTTTTCCCACTACAATGTTGATGAGCAGTGAGCGGAAACTGAAAATCCAGCTTGAATGACTGACTGACTGACTAAGTGGGAGCTTGCATGCATGGGAAGTTTGCCTGGGCATCAAATGCACAGCTTCCCAACACGATTCGTAAGGCTGACTCACTCAGCATCTTCAAGAAACTTCGCAAAACACACCTCTTTCACAAACTTGCTATTAAAAAGTCAGATCTAATAATGTGCAGGTTTTGATGATCCTACAGTGTAGCTTTTTTTAAGTCGCTTTGGATAAAAATGTCTGCTAAATGACTACATGTAAAGTCTTCTCCCTCCTTGTTGGAAATTGGGACCTTGATTGCCTTGGACCTTGAGAGCACTAAACACTGCACCACTGTAATATTATTTCACAAATCTGTGAAAATTGTCTTTTCCTAAATATTTGTATTTATTTTTTCAACAGAGATCCAGAGACGGATTGAGTTGATTCAAGACTTTGAGATGCCCACTGTGTGCACCTCAATCAAAGTGTCCCGGGATGGGCAGTATATTTTAGCTGCAGGTTTGTTCTTTATCTTCTGATCACGATCTTTAATCCTTTTTGTTTTATATAATTAGACTGAATGGGCAAAAATTATTGCTAAATGATTGAAAGCTGGTAGTAGCTGCAAAGAAGGACCAATTTTGAATAGGACGTCATTAAAGCTTCTGTGGTAATAGGTAGCTGTCTCAAAAATTTCAGATATATAGAATGTTTAATGTCTGTATAAGCCTTTTTTTATCTGCTGTTTGTATCATTAGATTGGTCTTTTGGTTGGTAAACATATCGTTTTTTGATTTGTGTGATCACAGGTACATACAAACCCAGGATCCGCTGCTATGACACCGCTCAGCTTTCTCTAAAGTTTGAACGCGGTTTGGACGCCGACGGTAAGGCACTAGTTCACTGGTTTTGATTTGTTTACATTTGCTGTTTTAGCAAATCTACTCTATCCCTGCATGTCACACAGTCTGGCAGCATCTGTGTGAAAAACTAATGCTGTAATCCACATATACTTCTTTAACTTCATTAGACTGCCAGTAAAGAAATCCAGAAGCTGCTTTCTGTAACATTGATCATTATACTGTGATAATTAGCAGTCCAGCAGACTACAAACATACTTTGATAAAAAAAAAAAAAGGTTTGATTCAGAAATGCGTTTATTCTTTCCTTCTTCGGTTTTTAAAGCTAACACTGGCCCTGAGTAACTGGGCCAGAATGTGTGTCTCTGCAGGACAAACGACGACCAATTAGATTTAAGGAGCAGAACTACCTGTTTTATAATGATCTAATTTGCTTCCATTTACAATTCAAATCTTTAAAAACTTTCTGTTTGCATTTTCTTTCCAATCAATAGTCAGTTTTATTGATGTTTTATTTTTTTCTTTCAGTGGTAGCCTTTGATATCCTGTCTGATGATTACTCTAAGGTAAATATTTTTTAAAATGTGCAAGCAGCTTTATTTTTAACCTACACTGCATTTTATTTAACATTCACCCTGGCAAGAATGTATTTAAAATATTACATATATATTAATATTTTGTGTGTTGTAGCTGGTGTTTCTCCGTATTGACCGTTATGTGGAGTTCCATTCTCAGCACGGTCACTACTACAAAACCCGTATCCCAAAATTTGGACGTGATTTTTCCTACCACTACCCATCCTGTGATCTCTACTTTGTTGGAGCCAGGTAAGTGCGGAACGCCAGATCAGTATTATGAAATGATCATGAATAGGATACTATAATAATTTCTTAAACAGCGCTCTCTGCTGACCATGTAGAATATGTCATTCTATTTAATAAGTCATTCATATTCTGCTGTTTAAGCAATAAAAGTTACCATTTGTTTTCTGTAGTTCTGAGATCTACAGGCTGAACATTGAGCAGGGCAAATTCCTCAACTCTCTACAGACAGATGCATCGTGAGTATCGAGCCACTAGAGGGTGCTGTTAATGTCACTACAGAATTTAATGTGTCTATTTCACAAATGGTTTTCTTTTAATAGTGAGATCAACGTGTGTGACATCAACACTGTTCATCACTTATTCGCCGCTGGCACTGTGGAGGTGCGTTTCAGTGCTCAGTTTTTGTATTTTTAGTTCACCAACTTAGATTTGCATCTGAATTGAAATCAACATATATAATTATTTTCATGGTTTTTTGTGTGTTATCTTTTTGAAAGACTAATAAGTCTTGCGTGCATGGTTTTGCACAGAAATTAGTTTTCACTCCTGTATTTAGTTATGAATAATGTGATGAAGAGTTTTTGCATTAAAACCCAAGTAGTGGCAATGCAGAGGGGTGTGTCTTAACTGAATGTCAGGCCCCCCAGTGAAATACTTAAAAATGTAGTGTATTTGGGCCTAAAATTTTAAATATTGTGAAAAGGACAAATCTAAATGTTATTGAAGAAATAAGCTAAAAATATTTGGAAGATTTTTGTAGAACTTTGTGGTTGTGGAATATTAATCAGAGAGACCTGAAGAAATTGAATATGGAATTTTAACATTTTTGTTCCTCAAGTTTTGCTTATGTGGTCAAGCTCGTTTATTTCAAATTAATATTTTTCAGTAGGCGGTAATGGGATGTTACTTTATGGCACCATCAAGACCACTGTAGTGTCGGCGAAGACGTGTCCTTGTCATTATAAAATCCTGAAAGTAGCACAGGTAGCTAACTGAATGCGCTGTGTTCCTTCTGTTTAGGGAAAAGTGGAATGCTGGGACCCTCGGGTGCGTAATCGGGTTTCTGTGCTGGATTGTGCTCTCAGCAGTGTCACTGAGGAAACAGAGTAAGTAATAGTCTGTGATTTATTTCTTAAAACAAGTGGAGGGGCTTAATCAAAAGTATGACTTCATTCTGAATAACTATATGAAACTGTAAATATGGTCACATGCCAAGACATAATGAGGATCAGAAAGACAGGATTTGTCAAACAAATATTTAGTTCAATATTAGTCTGGCTGATTCTACTGTCAGCACCAGAGTTGTAATGCAGCTTTCCTCTTTTAAAGAAATTAATGAAATAATATTCTGGAAAGTATTTGTTATAAGCAGTGACCCAATCAGAAAATAAAAGTGGTTGTCCGCGTCATAGTATTTTATTGTGTTCATACACAAATAAACGGAGCTTCTCAAGAGTTTGGACACAAAGTGTACATGGCTTAAGTGATGCCCTATAGAATGATATTGTTTTAGCCGGATAACCTGCACGGTGTTAAAAATATTATAAGCTTTCAATATGACCCTCTTTAGATAAAGATAAATATTATTAATATGATGTCCCCTAAACTACTGACTTGTGTTGTTCTCTCATTTGTAAGTCGCTTTGGATAAAAGCATCTGCTTAATGACTAAATGTAATGTCTTTGCAGTAGACAGGACTTAAAGGGATGGAATGTTTCATATATATTCTGATGCAGAAAGATATCATGATTTATTTTATAATTCAATAATAAAATCTCATAGAGCAGCATTTTAGTGTGTAATGTGATTTATGTTTTTTTTTTCCTCAGGTTAACGAGCTTACCTTCTATTAGTGCACTCAAGTTTAACAGCTCACTCGGTATGGCAGTGGGCACGACCACGGGACAGGTTTGTTACTGTGAACATGTAAATAAGGCCAGATTATGATGAAGGTTCGAACAGTTGCATTGCCTGTTTGTATATTTTTTGTGAAACATAATTTTAATAAGTACAAGCGCAAATTCAAAATTAAAAATTTTTAAAATCTTTATTCTGTTCAATCACTGCACTTCATTGTACACATCTTGCAAAATGAATATATATTTTTTTTATGAAATTGTTTCACTTTGAAGCTAAACTTATGCAACCTACCACCAAATACGCCACCACATCACCCAAATACAATCAGAATCAGAATACTTTTGTTTAACCCCAGGGGGAAATTGCAGAAAAGTAAAGAAACACAACCTGGAGCAACTGACCGCATGCGCTCACACACAGCACGCTGAAGTGGATTCACAGTCAAAAAAATTTGCAATAAATAATGCTCCTTCTTTTGGCGTTATACCCCTTTATTTTTCCTCTATTGAACTTGGGGGACACAGAATATGGGTACAGTTTAAAGCAACCTATTCACCGTAAATCCATGTTTTTGGCCTTTTGGGGTCAAAATACGTAGAAAAAGACGAAACTACTAACAAATATGAACGGATTACAGTCTGTAATTGCAGAACTAAAAAGTGAAGCTGTATGTTAATTAAACTAAATGTAAATACAGGAAGTAGTATTAGATGAAGTGACAGATGAGTGTTTATTAATGTATAACCTGCCTCACATTCCCAGCATGTCTTTTATTGCTTCATGCTATTAGTGGATTATATAGATGACTGTAATATTTAGTATCAGTGGCAAACAAATGGTAAGAGAAGGGGAATAGTGGGCTAAAAAGTCAACTGCAAGGCACCACAGGAACTGATGAACAGCAGGTTAATAACTCAGATGTCAAATGACTCCTGAGTTATTAAGAAAATGAAGATCTATTCAAGTGTAAACCATTCAATATAAAAAAATATCATGTCTGAACAAAATAGAACCCTTTATAGTTTCAGAAGGCTATATAGAGCATGAATCCTTGGTTTGGACATAAGAGTTCACAATGTACAGTAATTTATGTTGTCATAAAGGGGTATGTTTGCACCATTGATGCCAAAATTTAGGAGCATTTTACTGGTTCACATCATTTTTAAAGTGTAAATAAGCAAATCTATTAATTCATTTGGCTGTAGGTTAGTAATTTAGGTAGCATGAGGAGAAAATTTTATGTGCGTTTATTCTGTAAACACGCATTTTGTCCCGGCAGGTTTTGCTGTATGACCTGCGGTCGTCTCGTCCCCTGCTGGTTAAAGACCATTATTATGGCCTGCCCATCCATTCCCTTCATTTCCATCAGCAGATGGAGCTGGTAATGTCAGCAGACACGAAGATCATCAAGATGTGGCACAAAGACAACGTAAGCAGCCAACAGAGTATCAATATCAATACCCTTATCACCCGGCTGACCAACCTACAGGGTTATGTTCAAAACAAACATATGACCATTTGTTCTTTTCAGGGTAAAATGTTCTCATCCATCGAGCCACCAACCAACATTAACGACGTGTGTGTTTATCCAGATTCGGGTAAGTCCCCGCATCGTGTGGTTGTGACTTAGACCTTCTTTAGGTAACCCGTGTCCTTGTTGTGGCGCAGTTTTCAAGATCTAGTCAACCAAAAACTACTTGGATGAGAACAAAGAAATATAAATAAAAAAATGGAATTACTGAGAGCAGACCATTTGCTGTATAAAGCTTTAATGTTGATGTTTTCAGACAGAATAAAATCTTTACAATAGAGTTGTGCAATTACAATAATACTTAATGAACAGAAGTCACTTATGAAACAGAGGTAACAATTCCAACTACAGATAGAATTCGCAGCTGACCTTGAAGTTGTTTTTAAGCTCTAACATGATGTTCTTTTAACATATTGGACTTACAACAGAACGTTCTGAAAATTCTTCAGTGCACTTTTATTCCAGGTCTTGTTCAAGTTTTATTCAAGGTCACATAAAAACATTGAAGGTCACAGTTAAGCAAAATATATTAAAATAAGTACAAATATTCATCTTTATATTTATATACATTTTTATATTTATGTCATTTTCAGTGCAAAACTTACATTTTTAAACTCAATAATTGCAATGCCCAACAATGTAACTTTTATTTAAAGGAATGCTGTTCACCGCCAATGAAGACCCTAAGATGAGCACATATTACATTCCTGTAAGTATTTAACTTCTTATTGTGTAATAGATTTAATTATGTATGCATTTATTTGCATTTATACGTGTCCGCATCTTTCCTCTGGATTCAGTCCTAAAACATGGATTGAAGGTAAATTGAATTCTCTAAATTGCCCCATATAGTGTGTGTGAGTGTGTGTGCCCGGTGATAGATTGGTGCACAGTCCTGGGTGTATGTGCCCAGTGCTCGAAACGTTGTCCCCTGGATGGGCATGGGGAACCCCACCGTGACCCCTAGCAAAGGATGCAGCAAAAGATTATGAATAAGTGAATAATAATACACGGAATGTCAGATTATTTTATTGAAACAACCAAATCAAACAGACAGGAAAACAACAGACACGTTCTCTGTGCAGCAGTGATGTTACAAAACACCCCATGCTTGCATCACATGTTTAATGACTCTTCTGTGCTTCTGAACTGGATCTGTGGTTCTCTTTTATATATTTCACATTTTAATCAATACCATAGAGCTGTATTTCTTTTTTGACATTTTTAAAATACTTGCAGTTGGTGACGATGCATATTCCGTCTAAAGATCGTTGTCTAATGCTATCAGTACATATTATATTTTACCAGACTGTTTATTCTAAAAGTTAGTTAAAGGTCCTTCATCGTGTATAATTCTTGCTCTTGAGCTTAATAAGATTGTAAATGCTAAAGCACTGGAACGGTTTACATGTTGAACATCAGTAATTATGTATAGTCTGTATATTTACTCTGTAAACTCTGGATGACTCGAGGCTTTTGTTTTAGGTAAACTGAAGTTAAGAGAGACAGAATCAGGTTGGGCTTCTGAGGATCAAAGTCAGGTTGACAGGAAAAGGGTGCTATAACCTACAACACCTTACATCATCGTTCACACTCTGTGAACAGTTGATATTTTGTAGTGTTAGTGTTGTCAGTAGAAATGACCCTAATTTGGAACTTAATCATCTTTAGAGATAACTGCTTAGATACCGGTATTTTTAGATTCTTCTGATAAATTTTAGTAAATTTGTTTAGTCTTTGGTCAAATGCACCATGTGCGGGCATTTCTTATAACACTTTTTGAATTTGCCCTGTAGCCAAAAGTGCTTCAGAAACAAAAGCCGTTTTTGATTTGGTTGTGCGATTGAGGTTCTGTCAAAAAGTACCAAAATATTCTGTCAGTTTTAGCATAATACCGACGTTAAAGCTGTACAGTATGGTGACACAACATGCACTGAATGCAGATATAGAATGTAATAAAGTATTATTAGAATCATATATGCACTGAGTCACATTGAGTCTCGTTAAGAAAGTTCTATGTATAAAGAAGCCTTAGGGTTAGACTTATTATTTGACTTTAAAATTATTGCATTTGGAATAATTTCTCTCATAAGTGCTCAAGTTCAAAGTCAGGTAAATTACCCTCCCCCGTCTGGTTCTCATTAGTAATGTACATATATTTATATACTACACGTATATTCTCGTTGATGACACTATTGGATGACAATATTGGATAATGTGCATATTTAGTCTTTCAAATATTTTAGAAAGACCTAAGAAAAAAAAAATGTCTCTGATTGTCCATCAGGCACTGGGTCCTGCTCCTCGTTGGTGTGGTTTTCTGGACAGCCTTACTGAAGAACTAGAGGAGAACCCAGAAAGCACAGTGTACGACGACTACAAGTTTGTCACTCGCAAGGACTTAGATGGCCTCGGTAAGTTGGTGTGACTTAATTGTTAAGGCCTTTTTTAAATTTTTTACAATCGTTTTTCACACATTGCGTCACAATGACGTCATCTTATTTTGTAGTTTTTTTTTTTGCTTTTTAAA
>JAOUQT010338982.1:0-12972 GCA_025769995.1 Xyliphius kryptos | reverse complement strand
GATGGGCATGGGGAACCCCCCCGCGACCCTCATAAAGGAACAAGCGGAAGATAATGAATGAATGAATGAATGAATATTAAAATGGCCACTACTCTGGCATTATGTCAAAATGGTACCACAATTGATTTTGGGTGATGGGTGAAGGTGAAAATGAAGGTGTTGTGTCAGACCCCCAGAGTCATTTGTAGGCTAGGAATGAGGCACTCAGTGACCATGGAGTTTGATTAGACCTCAGAACTCAGTGTCAGCTTTGGTGGCAGAGTGACCATTGGTGGCAGCAGGAGGATTCTGGATCTTCACAGCCTCTAAGGACTCACCATTCTGATTTGGTTTCTCCTGATCCTCAGGGGGGTTCAGAGGAGCTACAGACACCAAAGTGTTACCTTGATTCTCTTCATCAGCATGGTCTGATTCTTCAGCCTGACAAACACACGGACCGAAAACTTAATTCATCTGCTTTCAACACTTTCTATGGATCTGATATTTATCCTGCATTGTAAGTGCAGTTAGAAAGCTTTATAAAGTATTCATGACCCTTTACACCATTTCACAAGGTTGTACATATTCATCAACATATTCATAAGCTTTTGTTAATGTATAGTATTTCATAATCATAGTCATCAATTGTCACAACAAATTGACATAATGCATTATAATATAAACTTATTTAAACTTTTGATTATTAGGATGTTTAGACATTCTTAAAACAAGATGACTATAATTCACGTAAATTCTGTAAGGAGCATTTATAAGCTTTTATAAGTCATTACGTACTACTATGTAAGTCTCTTTCAACAATTCATGCCTTTAAAAAGAGCTTATAAGCTTTTAGGGCTATAAGCACCTTTAAAGTCATTTTCGGTCGAACCACTCAACACAAACGTTATAAGGCTTTATGTCATTGGTTTCTATAATAATTCAATGAACTAAATGATTTGTAATGCATTGTCATGTTGTGTTATAAAGCCTATGGCATGTTCTTATAACACTTCATGAGTGTAGTTATGTACATTTATGGAAAAGGTAATAGAAGGCTTATAACAAGTAATATAAAGCATTATGAAAACTTTATACAGCTTTATAAACTTGCTAATAATGCATAATGAATACTGGATCCATGTAAAGTATTACCAAACTCTTTAATCTGAAGCTAAATTCAATGCTTTAGTTATTCAATCGTACCATAGTTCTGCTTTTCACATTCACTTTCAGAAATTCAGAGCCTTGCACATTACGTTTGAGTCTCAGGGCTGGACATTAAACAAAGAAAAACAGCTGGGCTAATTTGGCCCGGACATAAAAACAAATGTTTAACCCGATTAATGCTTCGGTTCTGAAGTAGAGGGTTTACGTTGGAAAATTGTTCTGATATGCTGCCAGATACTTACCACTTAATCACGAGCCGAGCAAAAATCACAAAATACCCATTAACAACCCATCCCTTCTACTTTAACGTGCTTTACACATCTGCTAATCATTAGAAAGTAATCAGTACCATTTTTACAGCTAGTTTGAATATTTTTTGCTTTACCTAATTTATAGATCAAATATCCCACAAAAAATTGTCTAAACTTTAATACAACTTTTTTTTAATCCTCCAATAGAAAGCATGACTCTCTTGTTGTTATTTTTATGTAGATCAAGTTCGCTCTCAGCGCTGGGGATTGCCGGGGTGGAGGTTCCATGTTCTTCCTGTGTCAACATGGGTTTCCTCCGGGTTCTCTGGTTTCCTCCCACAGTCCAAAAACATGGATTCATGGTAAATTAGCTGCTCTAAATTGCCCCTATAGTCTGTGTGTTTGTGTGTGTGTCAGTAAGTGTGTGCCCAGAAAAAGACTGGTGCCCTGTCCTGGGTGTATTTGCCCAGCGCCCGAGACATTCTCCCCTGGATGGGCATGGGCAATCACCCTCGACCCTCGTAGAGGATTAAGTGGAAGATAATGAATGAAAGATAATAAGACATGACTTTATATATTCAAGCAGACTACTGCACCCCTGAAGCAATAAAGATTAAGGACATTGCTCAAGGACGCATTGGCAACTTCCGTGACCCTGGGATTTGAACACACATCATTCTGGTTGACATCCCAAAACCCTCACCACCGCACTACCACATCTTTAATATATCATTTCATTAAGTTGAAATTATAATTAAATTATAAATGGCTTAATTGAAGGTTTCATTTAAAAGGCAATATCAAAATTCTGAAGTGAATAATTTGATATTAGCTCTTATATACATTTATCACTTATACATCAACCAACCCATACACAATGATTTTCTAGGTGCAAATATCACTGACTGAACATGAATTTTGTGTATGTCTATTTATAGAATGATTTAAATTTATCAATTAGGTCAATTTTAATAAAAGGTTGCTAACACTTTACATAACTCCGATAATGCATTATTAATACATTTATAAAGCTTTACAAAGTATTCATAATACTTTAAAATACTCATTTAAGGCACTCATATGCCTTTGTTTATGTCTATAGATGTGAGAAAAGAACATGCCATAAAAATTTATATCACAAACTGCCTTAATGATTCGTTTTAAGTTCATCAACGTATTATAGAGCGGAGTTACATAAAGCCTTATAACGTTTGTGTTTAACAAGTTCTTTTCCTGTAAATGGCTTTATAAGGTCTTATAACTGTTTATAAAATCGTATAAGCTCTCTTTACAGGCATAAATTATTGTCATTGTTTATCTCTATTAAAGAGACTGCATACGGGATAGTACACAATGACTTATTAAAGCTTATAAATGCTCTTTACAGACTTTAAGTGTAATCATCTTGTTTTAAGTAAGAATGTCTAAACAGACAAAGAATCAAAAGTTTAAATAAGTTCATATTATGATGCATTATGTCACTTTGGGTTATAAAGCATTATGCCAAATTGTCATAACAATTTATGACTATGATTATCAACATTTATGTACACTAACAAAGGCTTATGACAAACGTTATGAAGTGTTATGAATAATTTATAAAGCCTTCTGAATGCACTTATAATGCATTATGAATACCAGATTCATAGAAATTGTTACCAACATTTTTATCTAAATAATATTTGTGTTAATCCTGCCATATAAATCAGTCTAACATTCGATTAACAGTCGATTAAGCATGATCCTTTAAATTACTTAGCTGTTGGAATTTTAGGAAACATTTTTTTAAGACAAATCAATAAATGCATGAATAAATCAATGAATTACTTACTAGTTTCATGCTGTTGCCCTTTGTGTGACAATGGTTCCTCCATACATATACCCCAATAAACACTGCACCAAGGGCTAATCCACTCATCAACACAGCAACAAACACGGAGGAAGACGTTTTATTTTCTGTTTCGTTGTTAGAAGTCTGTCCCAACTGCACACACACGCACACACACACACAATAAAAAAAACAAAAAATGTAATAAGTTAATATTGAGAATACGGAGCACTTTAACCCTTAAAAAAAATTTCTTAGCGCACGTCTTCATTTTAAACAGGAAGTATTTGTATAGGTCATAAAACATAACTAGATTGTGTATAAACAAAAATAAAGAAACTGATGCAATGGTATGCACGTTTAAATGATTTACATCAATGTGAATGCAAATGTATAGCTTTATGATCTGCTTTAAGCCAAATGCGTTGTCTAACTAAGAGAGGAAGAAAGGAAAGTGAGCAAGGGAATGGAAAAGCGCTAAAGGTATTAGGCTGAAAAGAACAAACTAATGTCCGGTGGGCTTGACCTCAGCAGAGAATGTGAAAAGTTGAGCCAAATTCTGCTAGTAAATGCTTATACATTTTAAATACTCTATAAATGGGTTTTAAATGCCAGCTGAACCACCCCCAAATTTCTTACCCTGTCTCTTAGAATTTATCTTTGCAAAACACTACTCATTTTTTCCAATTGGAAAGAATATGTATGCACAGACAAAAAGTTTGAGAAGCAAAAGGAACCCTTACATCAGATGGGAAGGCTACTCAGCATTAAATATATCAAATGATTGAGACCGTAAGTGTCATTTAAGTGTCATTTAAAGCTCTCCTAACTACACTGCTCAAAAAAATTAAGGGGACACTAAAATAACACATCCTAGATCTCAAGGAATAGAATATTTCAGTTGAAGATCTTTATTTTGTAGATAGTGGAATGCATTGAGAAATGTAAATTAAAATGATTATCCCATGGAGGCCTGATTTGATTCCCATTTGATTCCCATTTCATTTTGGAATCCAACCCAAAATCAAATGACAGGCTGATCCAGGGAAATTCAGTGAAAATTGCTCATGACAAGTTCAAATGAGGCTCAGTAGTGATTGTCCACCACATGCCTGCATGATCTCCCAACAACAATGTACCGCAATAAACAGAGCAGCTATAACAACTGTAACTGCAATTTCCCTTCGGGCATCAATAAATTATTCTGATTCTTATTTGATTCTGACAAATGGAAATACAGATTACTATAGTGAGCCTATTCCCCCACTTCGTCTGCTTTACGTTACTTAGCAATCAATGGTTAGTTTAAAAACTAGAGAATATTACGTTGCTGAAGACCAATTTATTCACCTATTTTGTTTTAATTAAACACATTTATGAATTAAACCTTTTTTGTATATAGTTTATTCATAACCATTTTATCAAACCAGAAAGGCACTCTTGGTTCTGCATTAATGAGAATAAATCATAAAAAAGAGGTTTAACCGCAATCCGCTTTGTGTCATGCCTAACAAATCCTTTTAATCATGATTTATTTACAATGGTGCACGGCCCATGTGTGCTATTGCTTTCATACGCTTTCTAAACCACAAGGAATATTGTTTAATAACTCACCAGCATTAAAAAAAAAAAACAATTCAAAATAATACAATCAGTGATTGAAATGCTGTTTAATTGTATAATTTCATAACTGAATAAACTTACATTCTTTTGGTCGTCAACTTTGTCGTTTACAGATTTTAACTGAAAGACAAATTAACAACAAATTAAAGTTGGCACATGAGTGTAAATGTCTTACACACAACAGGGAAATTATGTACTTAAAACAAAATATTTTTGGGTTAATATATTTTTAATGGAACTACTGTTTTTTCATTTACACCTAAATTGAAAAAGGTCTTTCTTTTTGTTTAAATATTGTTTACAATTTTTTTTCTAAATCTGTGATAGTGAGCACCTAATCCATCCACCTGTCAAGATGCCGATTAGAATGATTATTGCACAAGTGAGCCTTAGTCTGAACATAAAAGTCCACTCTGAATTGTGGAGTTCGGTTTTGGTGTATTGGGGGTCCATTAGGGTTTAGAGGTGAGAAAACCAGTCAGTATCTGGTATGACTATTTGCCTTATGCAGTGCAACACAACTCCATTGCATAATAGTTTCGCAAAATGCCATCCCACTCAACTGCATTGAAGACGATGGCAAGCGGATGAGATTCCCTGAGACAACTTTTGATGTTGGATGTGGAGGTACTGGGCTGGTCTGGTTACAAATGGTCTGCGGTTGGATTTACTGGCAAATTGTCTTAAGGACGCCTTTGGAGACGGACTATGGGCAACAGCCCTGGTGGACATTAATGCATCAGCATGCAATTGGAAAGCTCCCTCAAAACTTTCAACATCTGTGGATTTGTGCTGTAAAACTACACATTTTTGATTGGCCTTTTATTGTGGACAGCCTAAGAATCCCCGGTGCAATAATCATTATGCCTCTTGATATGCCACAACTGTAAGATGGATGGATTATCTCATTTATAAAATGGGTAGTTCTGGTCCTTAAATCTGGCCACTTGTTCAGCTGTGACATTATTGAGGATAATGCACACCTCTCTGTCCGCATCACATTCTTATCAATGCAAAATACACAATACAATATTTAAAGCCATGTACCACAATTGGAAAATACAGATTAATCCTCCATTAAGACGATATCACGTTACTTAGCAATTAATGTTAAAGATTTAAAAATAAAGATTTTGTTTTCAATAAGCACATTAATGAACCATTCCCTGTTTTTGTTGTTAATTTTATGTACAACTATTTCATAAAAGCAATAAGGCACTCAAGGTTCTGAATTATTGTAAATAAATCAGGAGAAAAAAGGTGTAACCTCCTTTTATGAAAATGCTTTTAACCATGATTCCTTATAAGTCGTTTTAACCGATTTATTTACAATGATGCACGCCCCCTTGTGCCTTATTGCTTTTATATGCTTTCTAAACTACACATAATTTTGCACAATGAAAAACAACTACCATCTAAAATAATACAATTCGTGATTAAAATGCTGTTTAATTATATAATTAAAAAACTGTAATTACTTACATTATTGTTGCCTTCCACGGTGACTTTTTCAGTATTAACCTGAAAGACAAATTAACAACAAAATGAAGATGGCACATGAGTGTAAATGTGTTATACCCAGCAGGGAAAATATCAGTCCCCACTAATCCGATATCACGTTACTCAGCAATTAATGTTAAAGATTTTAAATAAAAGATTTCTTTTTTCAATAAGCACATTAATGAATCATTCCCTGTTTTTGTTGTTAATTTTATGTACAACTATTTCATAAAAGCAATAAGGCACTCAAGGTTTTGAATTATTGTAAATAAATCAGGAGAAAAAATGTGTAACCTTTTATGAAAATGCACTTAACCACGATTTTTAAACATGATTTTTAACCATGATTCTTAAGTCGTTTTAACCGATTTATTTACAATGATGCACGCCCCCTTGTGCCTTATTGCTTTCTAAACTACACATAATTGTGCTTAATAAAAAACAACTACCATCTAAAATACAATCAGTGATTGAAATGCTGTTTAATTAAATAATTCAAAAACTGTAATTACTTACATTATTGTTGCCTTCCACGGTGACTTTTGCAGTATTAGCCTGAAAGACAAATTAACAACAAAATGAAGATGGCACGAGTGTAAATGTCTTATACCCAGCAGGGAAAATATCAGCCCCCACTAAGCCGATATCACTTTACTCAGCAATTAATGTCGACCCAATTTTTTTGTTTTAAAAAAGCACATTAACGAAATGCTGTTTAACTATATAATTCCATAGCTGTGTATACAGCGGGCGAAATGCCACACCTGACTGGTGGATGGATTATCACAGCAAAGGAGAAGATTTAACACAGATTTGGACAAAGTTAAGACAATATTTAAAAGAAAAATGCCTTTCGTGTACATAGAAAAAGTCTTATGTCTTTGAGTACAGCTCATAAAAAAAGGGGTAAAAATAACAAATAAAGGAGTATTTATATTAAATGTTAATATTTTTGTGTAGTATTTTTGAAGCATTTTCTATTTATTCTTTACTTTTTAACATTCAAGCAAAAAATTACTTTATCTCTAATTCTCTCCTACTTTTTACTATAGTTTTTAACATAAAAAACAAAACATTTACCAAAAAAGGGAAAATGGGT
Organism: Xyliphius kryptos; assembly: GCA_025769995.1. NCBI lineage: Eukaryota > Metazoa > Chordata > Actinopteri > Siluriformes > Aspredinidae > Xyliphius > Xyliphius kryptos. The sequence goes on along the minus strand of JAOUQT010338982.1, from coordinate 5,525 downwards.
TTGTTGACCTTCGTAAGCTACAATAATACTTATAGCTGAGATTAGGACATTTTTAAAACTTACAGTTAATTGCAGTTGTGAGAAGCAGCATAATAAAGAACCAGTGTTTATTGTAACCCACCATCTGATGCCATGATATGCAATGCAAGATTTTGTCTGTTTGTAATAGCTCAGCAGAATTAGTGCAATTTTTCCTGCGAGTTCAGACAGTTGTGTTTTCTTTTGTTCACAAACCTCTTGTGTGTTTACACCACAGGAACTCAATTATTCATTCTTAAAGCTACTTCTACTGCTGAGTGTCACAGGCGTGTAGTTTTGTCCACTTCCAGGCAGGATGAATAAACACATTTAGACATATTGACATCTATAAGCATCTTAATATGTTTATTATCAGTTTATTTACTAGCATGTTTTTGGGCTATGGAGGGTAATTAGAGCTCCCAAAAGAAACTCACACAGACAGAGAGAAAACAAGCATACCCAACCTAAAAACATTGTTTTTAGCTTTGGCTTTAGAGCTCGTATATTGATGTTTGAAAGCTTGGGATCTATTCAGTTTTTTTTGTTTTTGTTTTTGATTTAGCATTAATTTGACCTAAAACATCAGATTTCTAAACAATTCCTAAAAGTAGATAAATAAGTGTCTGAAATATATGATGCTTTGGAATTAATTACTAAATAATTGAAATCACATTTTAAATTAAAGCCAGGCGCTTTTTATTAACGGAAAAACGATTAGGTGTGAGTGGATTCTGAGTGGATAAAAACAAAATAATAAAATTGTTCCAATTTGTCCTCTTCTTCTTAATATTTAAAAAAAACAAAAATCCCACATCACAGTATGAGTATTTCTTGCTGTTTTGAGTTTTTTGTCTAGTTTGAATGTCAGAACCATAGATTGTCTTGAGTGAACTCAAAACCATTGTGTGTTGGAATGAGATACTTTTACCATTTCTTAATCAGTAGGAAAAATTCAGTCAGCAAACATTACATTCATTTCAGCTTTTCTGGCGCACGTTAAAATTTTATTATGATTAAAATAACTTGTTACTGAGTAGTCATATTGTGACATACAATGTAATAATTAGTTTGACAATACTGCACTTCTTTCAACACATTATTATAATCTGAGATTACATCAAAATTAGCAAACAGCCGAACAACTCTTTACAAATTATTTATTTCTAGGGAAATTCCAGCAGCAGAAATATATTTTGGGTGTAGACTGACAAGCGCAAACAATAAAAAATGACTTACTGATATGGTCCATTGGTCTGGTATCTTGGTATCCACTCCTATTTTGAATGTGCTGGCCGTAAATACTTTATTTCCAGAAGAGCTTATTGAAGGCATCGACAGTTTGGTGACACTATTTGAATCATTTACTGTATTGTCTGTCGCAGCACTGTGTGCAGTTGGATTAACATTTGCATTCAGGATGTCAGTTGAATTTGTCGTTTCCATTACTATAGATGGAGCAGTATTTGCTAACAGGAGGAGAAAAAAAAAAAAAAAAAAAAACAGTGACAAATTAGAAAAGGTTCCAAAAAAATTTCAGATAATAAACAAAAGGAATCTAGATAGTCAGTCAATACACAACATTAATCACATTATTTGAACTGTCTATTGCCATTTATTCAATAACAACTAGGGTTACGAAGGGGTTTTCTATACCCCCCAGGGAAGAACTTTTTGCGCAATGGGCAGAAACACCCAGGACAGGGTGCCAATACCTACCCATCGATTCAAATGTTGGACCTATACACCTAGGACAGGGCACCAGTCCATCGCTGGGCACACACTCACATAGACACAAAACACAATATAGGGGCAATTTAGATGGGGCGATTTAAAGCAGCCAATTGACCTTTAAACCAATGTTTATGTTTCTTACACTATGGAAACTGTTTGAAAATTGCTCAGTACTCCATGCTTTAACTGTGATCAAATGCACAAAGCAAGAACCAAAGGGACACGGTTGGGTAATTGTGGTGAAAAGAATTTGACTCTTCAAAATTATACACAGGTTGCAATCCACATCCTCTCATCCAGCATCAGAGTCTAAACTCTTCTGGATGAATAGGCAATTATTTTGACAGCTAATCTACAAAACAAAAATGGAAACTTAAACAAATGGGATGTCAAAAAAGCTTTTGTAAGTGTAATATATAATTGTCTCAATTGCAAACACATTTCTTTCATATCCCGCTAAATTACATTTTTCTGGAAATATTTTGAGGGTTCCATAGCTTTTGGATTGCTCTTAACTAATGGCTTGAAGTGAAATCCAATGATTCTCTTTCCACATGTGTATAATAGTCACGTTCATGCCGTTCTTTAAGTTGGATATACAAACCAACCAATGTTACTGCTAGTTTAAGTAATAAAAGCTTCCTGGTTTAGTCTGGTCTTGTTTTTTAATGATTAGCATCATAGACTCCCTGCAAAAGAGTGTGTGAAGTTTGTATTTTCTAACTGTTTCCAGAGCTCGATCATTGGGAATAGGACCAACAGTGCTGAAAAGCTGAGTCTCTGTACTTTCTGTTCCACATGCCAGCTTTGCTAAAAATCATTTGTAATAAAGTCTGTGTTTGGTTGAGTTTAATGCCATTTTCAGGTTTGTTATGTCTGGGTATGCTAGAGAGGTGCTAAATCCTGGGGCAGCAATGCCTTTTCATGACACCATGACACTAACACTGGTACTAATGGACATGCCGAGTAAGATACCCAACAGACTGCACATTACCGTTGCAATCAGGAATGGATAAGAAGGTGGATCTATGATGGGAAGCTTGAAAAGATAAGCCCACGGGCAGTCATGCTTAAAACAGTGACAATGAAGGAAAAGGGCATTGAAACACTGCAATCCTTAATGTTGTTTCTGACATTTCTCTCCTTCTACCCCCCATTCCTCATGCCATTTTACTTCACCACATGTGGGTTTGTGCTTGATCATTTTACAGGTGTTAATGACCGGCATTGTGCAGACTTGAGAAGAGCCTTTATCAGCTTGGTAGGTAATACAAACAGAACATGTTCATACACTGGGCTGATTTCTTATGTGTTTAAACAATACGGCTGTAAAAAATACTTGCTAATGGGTAAAGAGGAGAAGATACAAGTTCTGGGCATCTTATTTGGAGTTGAGAGGGCAAAGTGGCAATGAGGAGCAAGTGCCAAGCAAAAAAGAGAGAGAAGAGGCAGTGTAATAGACTTTTTAACAGTTCATTAAATTGAAGTGGGTATTTCCCTGTCCTCTCACTGCCCTCACTAAATGAGAAATGCCTTCTATAAGTTCTTGAGTAACTGAAGCACGTATGGTGGTCCAATCCTGATTTCTCGATTTTTATTTCGCTAAGTATGCAGGCTGGTATTGTGGGCTAGAAAAACCTTCTCAACTGGCTCAAGATTGTTCTCTCCCCCGAGGTTTGTTCCTTTCCCCCCCTTGCCTCAGCCATAAAGCACATAACTAACTCTGCTTAAAAAAGAACTGTGCATTTATATTAAACAATGATTTGATTTAATTTAATTAATTTGGTTAGCCCTCCAGAGTTTGGGTCTGGCTTAAACTGTCCCAAGTCCATGGTTTGTCCAGACATCCAACAATAAAAATGAGCAATATGTGGTTGATGATAAAATGCATAATACATAACAATACAAGCCTGTTTATGTTAAAAATGTTTAGGAAAGAAGCATTTATTACTCAAAATTATCCACTGAAACCTCTATATAATGATGTGTGGACATAAGATATGTTCTCTTACCACTAGCAGCTGTGCTTGTTTGGGCTGCATTAGTTATTCTAGAGATGGTTAAAATGGTAGGCATTGCTGTAGCAACAGTGGGGTCAATGGATTGCATGTTTTTTTCTTGAGGGAGTTGTGACGTTGTGGGTTGGTCTCCTTGACAATCTATAAGAGAAATTAGATGAATTAGGTAAGGTTAAGTCCAACTAGATTGATTTTTAGAAAGAAAACGAATCGTTAAAGTAAAATAAGATTTTAGAGACCCGTTTGAAGTAGCAACATTATACTTGCTAATACAGCTGTGTATCATTTGCACCCTTATGCATATATTAGGGCCAAACCTAATGATGTTCAGTCAATCGGTAAGCTCGAAAACTGCATTAAAAAAATTCAACTGTGGATGTCAAAGAATTTCCTATTCCTATGTTCTTAATAAATCTAAGACACTTATAGTTGGACTCAAGGACGAAATGAGCAAAGCTTCTACTTCTGTGTTAAACCTTGATGACTCCTTAATCAGACCCAGTTTATTTGTAAATAATGTAGGTGTTTTTATTGATTTAGATCTCTCTTTTAATAAGAACAAATATCGCTAAAACTGCATTTTTTAAAATCCGCAACATTTTGAAGCTAAGCAATATCCCCCTCCTTCCCAGATGCAGGGTAACTGATTCATGTTTTTATAACCTCAAGGTTTTGTAATTCATTTCTGAGAAGATGTTCTAACAAATCATTACATAAACTACAACTTGTTTAAAATTCTGCAGCGAGACCATTAACTAGAAGCATAAAGTTTGATCATATCAGCCATGTTTTATCGAAACCTGCACTAAATTTCACATTGATTACAAAATCTTATTAATAACATATACAATTCTACATAATCAGGCTCCACAGTATCTGAGTGAACTCATTCAATCATATAAGCCACGAGCTCCACTCTTAAGGTGCCGGTTTACTTTTAGTTCCAAAAAATAAATAAAGTTACTGCGGGTAAAGGAACGTTCTCCCACAAGGCTCCTTAACTCTGGAATAGCCTTCCAGTTACTGTCTGTGATTCTGAATCACTATCAATCTTCAAAAGTAGATTAAAAACACATTTGTTTACGTTTGCATTCAATAAATTCCCCTGTAGATAAAGGTGTAGATCTCAGGTTTGGCTGTTTTGGGTTGGTGGCCTGGGAAAGTCTTTGCTGGCATTACAACTCTTCACTCTGCTCATCATTAGTAGAGGGCGTGGCGCTGAACTGATGCTATTCGAGGAAACCCTCTTAATTAAGTAAAGTCTGCAGTATCTGCCCTATTTAGTTCTGCTGCTCTAGTCAGTGATGCTGGAGTCACATGCTGCACTGTGTCAATCATACTACATTTATTGCATAACCTAATTACTGTGCTTTATTACAGGGGTAGGACAATGGAACTAAAACCCCTGTCATTTAAGTGTGGGAGGTTTCGTGGCTAAACTGGAGCAGCCTGGTGGCCAATCTTCATTAATTGCACATTGCACCAGTAGGAGCAGTAGGTGAAGGTTTAATTAGTAGGGTAAGAGCACAGTTTTGCTCCAAATATTGCAATGCACACAACATCATGGGTGACATATCAGAGTTCAAAAGATTGGTTTGATGAACATTAAAGTGAAGTTGAACATCTCCCATGGCCTGTACAGTCACCAGATCTAAATATTATTCAGACACTTTGGGGGTTTTTGGAGGAGCGAGTCAGGAAACGTTTTCCTCCACCAGCATCACGTAGTGACCTGGTCACTATCCTGCAAGAAGA
>JAOUQT010338960.1:0-12974 GCA_025769995.1 Xyliphius kryptos | reverse complement strand
TGTGTGTGTGTGTGTGTGTGTGTGTGTGTGTGTGTGTGTGTGTGTGTGTGTGTGTGTGTGTGTGTGTGTGTTCATTCCTTTGATAGCATAATGGCCTGAAGGAAGACCTTGGCAGGTTTCAAAGCACCTCAAACACCAAAAGAACTGAACATGTTTTCATTTCGTCTGCGTCTCATTCAGCAGAAATAAAAGTACCACAGTCTAATAAAGGTCTTTAAAGTCATTTGATGCACTCTGAGTAAAACCGTACACTCTCATACTAATAAGCAGCAGTGAAGAGAGAGGGTTATTACCTAATATTGGTTTTGGAGACATTCTGTGTTGTGTTGCCTGCAGGGTGCTGGTTTTTAATCAGTGGACATTCTCTGGTCGAAAGGTCAGAGTTTTGTCGGAAGGTTAAGGAATTAATTTGAAGATTGACATTATTAAAAGTGGTGGTGGATGACCTAACCGGGGGAATTTTATATTTTCCAAGCAGGGGTCTTTTTTTCTCGTTCTCCTTATCTGGTCAGAACCAAACGGATGTCCAAAAAGCCCAGCTTACTGTTTTTATACTCGCTTTAGAATAAGATTGAATAAAACAGCTGAATTTAAATATTAAGAGACGTCCTTAATCTTCAGTCGACAATCCAAAGCCCTGATCGCAGATCCAGCGCCGCACTGCGATGGTGAGATTTTAACGACTAAATGTCTCCTTATATTTATGGTTTGCATTTGTTGTGTCTTTCAGACATGATGACTTAAAGGAGATGCTCGACAGCAACAAGGACTCGCTGAAGCTTGAGGCCATGAAAAGAATTGTTGCAGTGAGTATTATGGTCTGCTTTTACTCCAGATGTTTTAATCGAATTGTCTGTTCTCTACTTTTTGCAATTCCTAATTCCTTAAATAAAAACTTTTTATTTATTTTAAGGTGTGACAGCTAATCAATCATTCTAATAGCTCAGGGTTTGGAACCCGTGTCCATTAAGTTGCCACTCATGCCTGACCCTGTGCTCCAACCCTAAATATCGGTTTGAAATACTTGTTACAAGACGTTGGCACAGAGGGCATTAGAAACATCTGCATTAAACAGCTTCTGGCAGATGGATTGATGAATAAGAAGTGGTTGGCACTATATATCTGTGTGTTTTTTACAGATAATGATTTTGACGTACGGTTAAATCACACCAGGTCACTTTATTAGTCACAAAAAAAGGACAGATGTTTTATTTGTTTATTAGCCATTAGAGGCAGTATTTTTCCCCTTATGAATTTTAGCCCTGTTCTGCGGAGGCGTTCGTACTGAAATCCAATTTTATTTCTTTGGTGGGTTGACAGGACCATTAAGCTCTTCGAGGCAGTGCTGTCAGCATTTACTTTATGACTTTAATGTTTAGAAACAACCAAGCCGTAAGTCAAGTTTAGCTTCCAACAAGATCTTTAAATCAATCCACCTGCGCCATCAGTCCATCAAACCTGTAAACCAGAAGAACAGACAACAGGCGGCTCGTTTGCGCTTGTTTAATTTACTATGACACCATTTTTTTTTGTTAACATGCAGATTACAACAGAAGTAAAACCCTTGTGAACTGCAGTTACAGCTTCCCTCAGAATTTCTTTAAAGTTTCAGCAGCCCGTATCATACAGGTTGCCCGGTGTCGTAGCCTTAGTGGCGACAGCTATTATCTATAAGGTCGTGATATTAAATAGGACAGCGGTGGGGGTGTGGAGGCTCAGCCTGGTGTTAAATATTCATTCCTGGTGTCAGATTTTCAGAGTTGCGGAGGAGAAGCTGGAGGCTGAAATATTTATTACTTGAAGCAAAGAAGAGAAAGAACAGTCTGCCTGACATGGTTCCTATTAGCAGAGCACAAGACCACGGAATTAGCTCCGGGTTAAAGCCTCTGTTTACAGATCACAAAATGTTAAAAAAAAAAAAAAAAGTTTAAGTAGATACAGTAGAGGAAATAATTATTTGATCCCCTAAAGTTTCAATACAATAAATAAAAACTAAAACTAAAACAACTAAATAAACTAAACATCTCATCGTTTTTTGCCAACTTTATTTTAACAGTGACACATAGAATATCAAAAAAACTGAGAACATTACATGAAATGAGAAACAAAAAATAATTCGGTTCGAAAAAAAATAATTGGGTGGAGTTTCCATGTTCTCCCCGTGTCTGCGTGGGTTTCCTCCGGGTTCTCCGGTTTCCTTCCACAGTCCAAAAACATGGCTTTAAGGTAAATTGAATGCTCTAAATTGCTCTGTATAGTGTGTGTGTGTGGTTGTGTGAGTAAGTGTGTACCCAGCTATGGATTGGCACCCTGTCCTGGGTGTATCTGCCCAGCGCCTGAGACGTTTTCCCCTAGATGGGCATGAGGAACACCCCCCCGACCCTCATAAAGGAATAAGCGCAAGATAATGAATTAATGAATGAATGAATGTAATGCCTCCCGGTTTTATGGGATGCTTTAGATGCATCTACATATGTAGCGGTCCATTGCGTACTGCTCTGCTAACCCCATCTGCCCCGATGTGCTGTGGGGGGTGGGAAAAGACAGGCCGTTTAAAATGACATTCAATGAAGGACATGAAATTGGTTGCACTGTAAAATACCTGACGGAGTAACAACATACTGAAAAACAGAACAAATAGTCTGTAATGCACCACTCAGCACTGAGACAATAAATGGCTTCAGCTGCATTCGCAAGTGTAACAAATCGCGATGTATCTGAGCCGAATCAAAGCGCACCACCACACGGTCGTGATGTCAGTAGAGATACCCTTTTAGCTGCAGCTGTCATGTTACAATAATCTAATGGGTATTAAAAGTAATGAAGCATTAAGGCTCCTTGTGTTAAGTGGTAAACTATTTTCTAACCATGACACCATGTCGTCCCGCCCACTTTGTGACTGCATTTATTAATTCCTAATGTTATGCGTTCAGCTGATGCAGATAAAGCAGATAATAAAACTGAGGGCTGCTTCTATTCATGGATTTTCATTTGACTGCTTGCTTAAAAGGTCGTTGCTTGTCCCCTAATGATTGTTTCATTTAAATTTACTCAAAGCCATTACTGTGTGCAAGAGAGAGGGAGAGCCTGTTTCGTGCAGTGATCATTATAAGCTGCAGGCATGTGCCATCTGTTGTGCTCTTTCTAAAATCAGTCAGCAAGGCATCATTACGTCGTGAAAAACCAGCCGAACTGAGACGCACCACACAAGAGCTGAGTAATCTCATTGCTCCAAAATAAAAATGATCCCAGCTTCATGACATAAGATTGTTTCCAGATTACAACAATCTAAAACAAGGATCTGCCCAAGTTTAATCAAGCGTCATGAAAAGGACATGGATTTAAGAAGAACTTTAAACCTTAAATCACCACCATTAAATTTAAAGTTACCATGTCATAATTCCTAAAATATGAAATTATAATTGTATTGGCACCCAGCGATGGATTGGCGCCCTGTCCCGGGTGTATCTGCCCAGCGCCTGAGATGTTCTCCTCTGGATGGTCAAGGGGAACCCCACCGCGACCTCAATAGAGGATTAAGCGAAAGATAATGGATGGATGGATGAACTGTATTGGGTCTATTTACTCTGCGCAAGGTGCATCACGATGCGAATTGCTCTCTTACACCTTGCCGACATTTCCAAAATTTTCTATTTCACCTGCATCGTTTAAATAGCAATGCTGCTTGTGAATATATCAACCACGATGGGCATAGTGGTCTCGAAATGAGGTGTTCAGGTACACAGGAAAAACCCCTGTGCAGCAGTGACTGAAAAAAACGTAGACAGACGTCAATAGTAAGAGGTTTATTGCTCTCTTGGCGGTGAATCAGCAACACAGGTGCGTGTCAACCGCCACTGAACGCTAAATACAACTAAACACCATTATATGTCCCTGCATTTGTACAGAGAATGCATATGCATAGTCTACACTATACTGTTCTCCATTCACAGTAAGATGGAGAACTTAATGGACCAGCGCATTGAGTCCATGTAGCTGCAGGTAGCAACCTGCCAAATTCAGAGCGCACCTGATGCACGCCAATTGGTCCATTTGATGTTACACCTAAAACACGCCAATGAATAATTAAGAACATTAGTACGTTACGATACTTTTAGTGTCGAGCAAGGTGATCATTATAATTAAGCTTGTAATAGACCCCCAGGTAATTCGTGATTTATTAAAATAGCAAAATTATAAAAGGCCAATTAATATGTTAACGTCTCAGGACACATAATACATGTTTCATAAAATAAACACAATATAATACACAACATACCTGATTAATAATATATATATTTTTAATACTAAGTAAATTTAGTGACCTGACCCTTTATTTGGGGTGTATCGTATATCCTCACCCTGCTCTTTGGGCCCAGTGCTGGCAATGATCCAGCGCATCAGGCAGCAACGCATCAGGGCTTTCCGAGTGAATCGAGGCCTCTGCCATTTCCCGCTGTCCTTCTTCCTCCCGGTTCCTGAACTCACACCGTTTACATCCCCCAGCAAACCACCATCGATCACCTTCCCATCCTCCTGCATCACAGACAGAGTTAAAGTTAAAGATGGAAGATGAATGAAAAGAATATTCTTACTTTACATAACCATGAGTTAATCAGGTGGATGCAAAGCAGCTGTAATGTAAGTTTCAAAGCTCAAAAGCTTTCAGAAGTGCAAATGTAAATCTACTCATTAAAGTAATAATTTAACCTCACCAGTTAGCTCTATGGAGTTTATTTATGTTTTATAACCACAACCTTGTCCTTATTTGCATTTTAATTGTTGCAGTGTAAGACCGAAGAGTGTAGCTCAGTGTGTTGGATTATCAATCTAAAGGTTGTGGGTTGAAATCCCACATCCACTGATGTTACCAATGTGGGCCCTTGAGCTAAAATCTTAACCCTAATTGCTCCAGGGGGCGCTGTATCAACCCTGTGCTCTGATCCCAACTATAAAGTTGGGATACTTGTTTGTCCCTTGGATAAAAGCGTCTGCAATCACAAGCTGTCGGTTTGCCCTGTGAGGACCATAGTGAGGACATGGGAGACTACATGCCCAGTTCAAGAAAATGTTCACATAAGCAGAGGCAAAGAATGGTGAGAACAGTCATGGTCAACCCACGGACCAACTCTAAAGACGTGCAACATTGTCTCGATGCAGTGCATCGTTTAACTATTTAAAAAGAAGCTGTAAGTGAGAGTAATGCAGAAAAAGCCTTTTCTGCGCACACGTCACTAACAGAGTCACCTGAGGTATACTAAAGCCCATTTGGACAAGCCACCTTTATTTTGGAATAAGGTGCTGTGGACTGATGAAACTAAAATTAGGTTATTTGGAAAAAAACACAGCATTACAAAACAAACACTTGCTACTCGGGCTGGGATGATACGGCCTAAAATCACTATTGCGATATATTGAGCAGTTCACCTTGATAACGATAAATGGACGATAATTTTAACACACACATACGCCAATAAGGCCAACATCAATACTTAACAGCCATATTGATGGTACAATTCCCTTTTTATTGGCACGTAGTCACGTGACTGCCCTACGGAGAGCAGCCTCTTAAAGGAACATAAAAGTAGCCGACAAAAAAGACAAAACGACTTTTCTTTAAAAAAACTTTAAATACCGAAAATACCGATATGAGCAAAATGATGTCGGTAATCGTCATAAATTTCAGTATCTGTAAATTTTCGGTCTCCCAGGCCTACTTTCTACCCACAGTAAAATTTGGTGGTGGTACCATCATGCTGTGGGGCTGTATGGCCAGTGTTGGTATTGGGAATCTTGTTAAAGTTGAGGGTCACATGGATTCCAGTCAATAGCAGAAGATTCTTGAGAACAATGTTCAAGAATCAGTGACAAATTTAAAGTTGTGCTGGGCCTGGATACTTCAACAAGACAACGATTCTAGACACTGCTCCAAATCTACTAAGGCATTTATGCAGAGGAACAAGTATAACGTTCTGGAATGGCGGATTGTCCATGCTCGTAAACCATCAAACCTGAAGTTTTGTGAAGAAAAATGGTCTAAAATACCTTCAACCAGAATGCGGACTCTCATTGGAAGCTATAGAAAGCATTTAATTCTGCAAAAGGAGGATCTATTTAATATTGATGTAATTTTTATGTTGGGGTGCCCAAATGTATGCAATTTTGTTGGAATAATTATTGCACACTTTCTGTAAATCCTATAAACCTATGGTTTAAGGCCAAAACAGTTATTTAGTCATTATCAAAGTGTGAAACATGCATGAGCTCATGTCTTGTAACAATATGGTGCTAACTTATTTCCATAACCAGTTCTGCGCCAACAGAGTCTGAGCCCGTTCCTCCATCAGCCTGGAAATCTAAAATTAGCCAGAAGAAAGAGCCATGAAATATGTGAGCGGTGACACGAAGCTCTGCAAATCACCAGCAGCATCACGGGGACCACAGGGACCTGTCAGTGGTGCTCTGTGACATAATCTGGAATGTCAGGTCGCTGGCAATCGCTCATCCCCGTGATAACATGTTACATAATGTCAATTTTTAAATGACGCTAAAAATAAATCTTTACTTTTAGTGTCAGTGTTCAGACTCAGGTTCGTTTGGTACCTTAAACAGAGAGATGGGTTTGTACAGAATGAAATAAGAGAATCCAGAAGCTCAGTCACCACTCGGCACTACAGAGATCTATAGAGCTGCAATACATTCAGTCTGCAAAATGTGTAACAAGGGATTCATGGGTAGAGCTTTTATTTCTAGCTACGAAGATTGCGACAGTGTGGTGTTGGATATATACAATACAGTGAGTACAGAAAGTATTCAGACCCCTTTAAATTTTTCAATCTTTGTTTCATTGCAGCCATTTGCTAAAATCATTAATTTTTTCATCCATCCATTTTCTTCCGGTTATTTCTTTATGAGGGTCCCGGTGGGGTTCCCCATGCCCATCCAGGAGAGAACGTCTCGGGCGCTGGGCGAATATACAGGGCGGCAATCTATCGCTGGACACACCCATACACAGACTATAGGGGCAATTTAGTGCATTCAATTTACCTTGAATGCATGTTTTTGGACTGTGGGAGGAAACCGGAGAACCCGGAGGTTTGGTAAAGTTAATTCTCTTTTCTTTTTCTTCTTCTGTCCATTTTTAAGGACGTCACAGCAAGTTCATCTTTTCCACCTCACCCTGACCTCTGCATCGTCCAGTCTAACCCCAACTCTCTGCATACCCTCCTTTACCACATCCATATATCTCCTCCTCTTTGACCTTCCTCTCTGTCTACTGTCTGGGAACTGAAGTTACTTATTGCATCCATCCACTAGTGTCACGGTGGGGTTCCCCATGCCCATCCAGGGGAGAACATCTCAGGCACTGGGCAGATACACCCAGGACAGAGTGCCAGTCTATCGCTGCACACACACACACACTCACACACTCACACACACACACACACACACACACACACACACACACACACAAACAATACAGGGCAATTTAGAGCATTCAATTTACCTGGAATCCATGTTTTTGGACTGTGAGAAGAAATCGGAGAACCCGGAGGAAATCCACGGAGAACATGGAAACTCCACCCAGATTGGGATTTGAACCGGGAATCCCCAGCGCTGAGAGGCGAACGTGCTAACCACTTAGCCACCGTGTCTCATATATTATATCATATCATATCATATCATATCATATTAGCCATCCTTCCATTTGTAATCCATCCATAATCTTCCACTTATTATTACTAGGGTTTTGGTGGGGTTCCCCATGCCCATCCAGTGGGGAAAATCTCACTGGGCGCTGGGCGCTGGGCAAATACACACAGGACAGGGCGCCAATCCATCGCTGGACACACACTCACATGCACACACAAACACATTATACGGGGCAATTTAAAGCATTTAATTTACCTGGAATCCATGTTTTTGGTCTTTGGGAGGAGACCCCCCAGCGTTGAGAGGTGCCGCAAACCTTGCCGCACAGGCACAGGCTGTGATTCATTTTTATCAATAAATTTTTGTATTTTCTTCTGGTATAAAAAATATTTCCAATATTCTATACTATGCTTTACTAAAACAATTGTCTATCAAGGTAACCCTATAAAATAAAATAAAAATTAAATATAATTTGTGTTTACCGTTGTGTGGCACTGATGTGAATGAGAAAAATGTTTGATGTGATTCGCCCCAGCTGCAGCCAGAAGCCTGTTATATTGCCACTGTTGAGCCATAAAATTATCATTTTTTGATCACGATGGCGATGTACTTGAATGGTCCTGCAATTCTGGGGCACAGACAGCACTGTGCTGTAAGTCACGCAGCACTCATGGATAGAAATGCATGCCGTAAGTCGCATTACAAACTGGCCTTTATGCAGACTTAGGGGGGTGCTAATGCTCAATTTAGTTTAGACAGAAGTAAAAGCAGCCACCTGATGTATGTTTCTGTTTGTAGGGGTCATGTGTACATCTGTGGCATCATCTGGCGCTATGCACACCGTGTAAGATGTGTATGTGCTCAATAATTTATATAAACTTTTTACATTTAGTCATTTAGCAGACGATTTTATCCAAAGCAACTTTCAAATTACATAACAACACAAGTCAGTAGTTTTGGGGGAAAAAACGTCTAAAAAAACGTCAACCCTGCGCTTCTTGAAAATGTTGAGTGAGTCAGCTTTACGGAGGTGGTTGGGAAGGTCGTTCCACCATTTAGCAGGGGTGAATGAAATGGAGTGAGAATTGGCACCTTGGTGAGTTGGAGTCACCAGGCGATATTCGTCCCTAGAGCGTGGTGAACGAGTTGGAGTGTTTTTAGTAAAGATGGACTGAAGGTAAGAGGGGGCAGAACCAGAGACTGTCCTGTAGGCCAGAGTCAGTACCTTGAACTGAATGCAGCAGCTAAAGGAAGCCAATGGAGCGAGATAAGTAATGGAGTGACATGAGCTCGTTTTAGCTGGTTAAACACGAGTCGGGCTGCGGAGTTTTGAACGAATTGTAGAGGTCTGATTGTTGAATTTGGGAGACCAGCAAGCAAAGCAGAGCGTGTGTGATCTATTTTATTTTATTGATTTCTATTGCTCCTATAGGTGTAGTAGCTCTGTGGTTAGGGTTTTGGGCTATTAAGTTGAAGGTTGTGAGTTTAAATCGTAGTTACTAATATGAGTTCATAAGCAAAACCCCTAACCCGCATTGCTCCAGAGATGCTGTATGGCCAACCCTGTTTTCTAACCCACCCACCTAGTTGGGATACTTGTAAACTGGATAAAAGCATGTGCTAAATGACCGAATGTAAATTTTTTTGTTGATCCTGATATACACCTTTTTAACTTTTAATTGTCTCTTGTGGTTCAGTCATATGTGGTTAGGTCCAGCATGCTGTGCCCTGTAACAACATTTGCATGTTTCTTATTAAGGAAAGCCATTCCTGCTGTTGCTAGGAAACCTTTTAGCCAAGTATTAGTATCTTGTAAAAACAAACCACCACATCCATTCTGCTCAGTAAAATGTAAGGTCCTAAAGTGTTAGACTACATGTATAGTTGTAATTACAGCAGAGTCATTATGTTATTTTGAGGTGGATCATTTGTAAGTCTAAGTTCTTGTGCACAGTGAATATATGATGCACTTTGTATAAGGACATTAGTGCTTCAAATATCCAAAGCCCTTTACACTGCCACAAACACTGGCCAATCAATATGCTTTAATTAAGTCAAATTAGAAAACTGTGCCCTCGGCGCCTGGTCTGCAAAATAAACTCGTGATTTCTGCAATCATTCACACAAGTATATGCAACAGAAAAATTTATTGTGAGAAATAAATTGCCATTGAGTGTCAGAGGTGCACGGAGTGCTCAGTTTTTATTTTTGTCTTTATGTTTTATTTATTAGTTCTTTGTGTGACTTTGTAAAACCTGCCTTATCTTGCTATTTTTGTCTGATTGTCGATTTAAGGCAGTTCTGTTTGCATGTGCACCTGTGTGTTTTTCCCCAGTGTGTTCTACATTTAAACCCCTATCCACTTCCCCTCAGACTCTGATTTAGACTCTGCACAGGGAGCAGGATAAATTTTTCTCATTCATTAAAGCATTGTGTAGGTTTGGGAGGTTCACACACAATGGTGCGACATGACATAAATGTTTTTAATTTAATCCTAAATATGAGAATCGGAAACCCATAGACATGCCATTTCAAAGTTAATAAAGTCATGGGATGACATGATGGAGCTCTTCAGGAATTACAGATCAAAGCTAATGAGACTGTACACCATACAATTCAATAAAAGAAAAATAAGCACAATAAAAGCCAGGTGTAAACACCTGAGAGCACATACTAGTCCTACTACAGTACGCGAAACTTAAAAAATCATGCAACCCAACCCTGCAATCCAAACCAAACCACTCCTATGTGCCACTCCTACCACCAAACCTAGTTAGCTGTGGTAAATCCACTTCTGTGGTTGCTGCTGTAATAATGTGGGTCAGTTAAAAAAAACTTACTAATTAAAACTTATACTTTCTATGTTAAAATAACTTCTGTATTTATTGTGAAATATAAACAAAAGCCTGTGTTAAATTTGATCAAGATTGACTAACATGGTCAAGCATTCTAGTTCCAGTCAAAACGCTAGCTGCTGCATTTTGCAATTATTTTCCCAATGTTTTTTAAAAACTTTTGTAATTTAGCCACAAGTATTTGATTGTCAGAGAAACCGGAAACTTGTTACTCAGCGATCAGCATTTCCTTTAAAAAAATGGACTAGATTACGTAGTGGAAGACCAGTTTATTAATCATTTTTATTTAGTTGTATATTTCATAGTTTAACTATACAGCTAAGATGTAAGAACAATCTAAGTAATACATCTACTCTTAAAAAAGAGCTATGAATACATTTTTGATACCTAAAACAGTTATTGCGGTTTAACACAATTTTGTGAAATAGGTAATTCTGGTGTCTCAGCCTTTTGTCCAGCCGTGACATTATTGACTATAATGTACACCTCTGACCGCTTCACATCCGTATCAATGCATGGCATACATTACATTATTTTCCCAATGTTTTTTAAAAAACTTCTGTAGTTTGGCCACTGGTATTCGATTGTCAGAGAAACCAGAAACTTGTTACTCAGCAATCAGCATTTACTTTAAAAAATGGACTAAATTACGTAGCAGAAGAAGTTTATAATAAGCGCATTTATGAATCAAACCTTTTTTTTTTTATTGTGTGTTTGAAATCATTTTATAAAAGCAATAAGTCACTAAAGGTTTTGCATTATTGAAAATGAATCACATTTTCATGTCTAATTGCTTTATTAACGCAGGTTTGGTTAACATAGTGTTAACGTATAGAGAGGATGTTTACATGTGTGTGTTTGTGTGTGAGCGAGACCCCCATTCTTGTCGAGAAACTGAGACGAGAGTCTGAACTTGTTTCCATTGGCATGACCCAGATGAAAGGCCCTCTCAGTCCCTGCTCTCTTCTTTTCTTTGGAAGTACTTGGGGAACCTGATGTCATTTAAAAGCACTTTGATTTAAAGCTTGTATTTGAACCTCTGAAGGGGTGTTTTTTTCCAGGTCTGGTATGTAGAAAGCTCTGTGCGACAATGTGCTCCACTCTTAGGAAATGAATTGCTTGAACAGGCCAAACAATGACAGTTAATCGTGTGAATGCTGAACAGGGACTGAAATCTTGGGGTAGTCTGGTATGTCTGAGGCAGTGTGGATGAGGACTTTCAAATTGGTTCTGGAATGGAACATAAAGGGCATCTGTAACAAGGGGGTGCAAGGAATGAGGACCAGAGACAGGATTCCACAACACAAACTAGCCTTATTGTCGACACAATACATCCCCACTCACTGGGTTTTAACAGTCTAGCTTCAACGTGCCGTGTCCATGTCCCACCAGCTCATAGTCGGTCTTTCTCAGCATGGTGCATGATGTCACACCTTATAGCATCAGGATCGCTGAGCTACCCCAGCGCAACTGCGTCAAACTTTCCCCACCTCAGATTTTAGATGCCCTTGCATCAAGACGGGTTTGGAATGGGGGGGTGATGTCCGTGTGCATGATTCTCCCTGGAGAGAGATTCGTCTTCCTGCCTTCATGCACGTGGCTCTGACTCGGGCTGCTCCAATTCTGCTGTCATCCCTCCAGAGTAGGGCCATTTTTGGGCCATACCAGTGCAGGTAGGCTCTTCCGTTAAGCAAAAGCAGCAGGTCCCCAGCACCCCGGCAGCAGGTGCAATCCACACCTCCCTGGTCGTCGCCTCGATGAGCCATGCTCCCATCTGGGACCTACGCTTGCGTCCATCCCTATCCCTCATCTAGTCCTGAGTTTCAGCACTGTAATGACCAGGTCGGTAGATACCCCCTCCTTTTTTAAAAAAATAAAATAAAAATAAACATATTTTTATGTGCGCTGTGCTTGCTCTCTAAAGTAAACACCTGTACCAAGCAGGTTTGGTAGTAAGACTGACGTGCCAAATCACATATGAGTTTTGTTGCAAGAGTCATGTGCTGTCTTAGGGTATTGTTATAAAGTTATGATTCTTATAAAGAATGTGCACATTTGCTACACTTTGATTTCCAAAACAATTTAGTATCTAGTATCTATTTACAAATACTATTTAATACAATAGATTTTTTTTTAGTTTTTTTAATGGGTACAAAATAAAAAATAAAAAAAACCTTTTGTCTGAGGTAACGTTTCACCCCACAGTGAAACCAGCCCAAAAATCAATACTCAATTTCACATATAGCTGGTATTGTGAGTAGTCAATAATCTGCCAAATCTATTTGCACTGATGAACAGCACTGTATGTTTTGCCAAAAATCAAAGCTAGCCGTGTATTTTCCCATTTTTAATTATTGATTTCAATAGCTTGTAATCTGTTTAACATCTATTAACTACACAATTCAAACTAATGGGAAATTCATTCATTCATTCATTCATTATCTTCCGCTTATTCCTTTATGAGGG
>JAOUQT010338950.1:0-12974 GCA_025769995.1 Xyliphius kryptos | reverse complement strand
ACAGCGATGGATTGACGCCCTGTCCTGGGTGTATCTGCCCAGCGCCCAAAACGTTCTCCCCTGGATGGGCATGGGGAACCCCCTGCGACCCTGAAAAAGGTTTAGGCAGAAGATGAATATAAAATATACACATTTTCTAGATTCAAAATGTTTGCCAGTAGAGGTCAGTGTTTATGTTGTTTGTTTATTTAATAGTGAATGGACTTGACCTGCACAGTATGTGTTCGTCTAACGTACTATTTTACGTCCTTATCACAATTCATCTGGATCAATAAAATTTGGCATTGTGATTCCCTTTCATGTCATTTTCCTAAATTTAAAATCGCCATCAAACGCAAAACCTTTCTGGTATACACATTAGAGTCTTCCCAAATACCTACAAGGCTGAAACTTGGCACCGTGATTACCTACCATGTCCTTGGAAAATCGGCTCTCACTTTCCTACGTTCGTTTGTTCGTTCGCTCGCTCGCTATTGCCATCGAACACACCTTGGATGGATTGGGGCAGGTGTGTCCACAATTTTAATTGTGTTATTAGCAATACAAGGCAATCCACTGAAAAAAACATTACTACTCTAATGATATGCACTGAATGCTGTCAGCCAGGTGGGAGGAGTCTGAACAGTAGCTGCTGATGCCAATCCTCAAGAAGGCTTCCAAATGATCATCAGTGAGGATGCACTGATATCAGATCAGGATCAATAATCTTGCATTTCAGCAAAATCATATAGTGTAAACCTCAATGCTTACCATGGAAAGATAACAGAGGTGCTGGCACATCTGGCACCGCCTCTCTGACGACTCCAGCGCCAACCACTTTCGCGGCTTCTTCTTGCCGTCTGCCCCAGTGTGCCCGTTATCGTGGGCGCAGTAGCGGGCGGAGGACAGCAGGCCGGCCTTGTAGAGATCCTGCCTCTGTTTGATCTCGATTGTCCTGTGGATGGATTCACCACACGGTAAACATTGGTGCCTCGAACACGTGCACCGCTCCAAACCGTTTCGAACAACCAACCTAAGATCCTTCAGCAGAGAGGAGATCGTACTGAGCAGGAGCAGGTTCTCCCGTTTGGCTTCGGCCATGGCGACCTGGTACAGCAGTTTTTCCATGGAGAAGGGTTTAGCGATGCGCCTGCATTTTAGATCCTGAAGAGATGCAAAAGGAAAATGTGTAAATCAACATGAAGGCTTCGCAGAGCCCCCCATCGAACCGGAGTCCGAACTGACCTTCGCAGCCTCGTAACCCGCGTTTATCCAATACGGCGTTGCGAAATGCACAGTCTCCGAAACGCTGTACCCGCTGCACACGCGTGACACGAACGTGCCGGGAAACACCACCACGAACTGGCCGCTCTTCTGCACCGTGCGGTGCACTTTAATCCCCTCGCGACTCAGCACCTCTGGAGAGATCTGGTGATAAAATGATGGAGACGGGAGATATAATAAATCCTTTGGTTTTTTTATGCACATCTCATGTTTTTGTGAGGACCTCAAGCTGATCCCTACATGCTGTATGGTTATGGTATGGTTAGTAGTATTTAGAGTTAAGGTGTGCGTGTGTGTGTGTGCTTCACCATTATGTTCTTCTCCAGCATCTCGAGTCCTGGGGTGCCGTTGGCCTGCAGCAGCGTGTGCACCACTTTATCAAGCTTAGTCTTCTCCTCAGCAGGAATAGAATACCTGCGCATGCACACACACACACACACACACACACACACACACACACACACACACCTCTTTTAGCTGAATGCATGTGATACCCAGTGGGCCAGATGTGTGTTACCATGGTGACTGTCTTTTTTTCCTGATGAGTCACTCCTACAAACACACACACATATATACATATATACACACACACACTGCTTGCTTACATCGTTATGGTTTTACACCGAATCCTCTTTAGAAAATACATGAAAATGTTTTAAAAATTGGTACGGAACATCAGAAGCTGGCGGTGATGCGATTAGAACATGGGTGTAGCAATGATCTGTTGCACCTGTGGCTTCTCATGAGGCCCATGATGGTCTCAGCACAAGAATTACATTTTGAACTATTGGATCTTAAGAAGGTTCTAAGTGGAGCTTAGCAATGATAAAAGTATTTATTGAAAACAACAATTTAACTGAAACAGGGTGTCCATCAGCTAATCCAAAGTTTAAGACCATAGCTCAAAAAAACGAAAACCCCCTCACAACAGAAATCAGATCACTTTAATCGTTTTGGCATGCTTAATGCAAGTGGTTTTAGGAGGCTAGTGGGAATGTTGTTCCAAGTGTTGAACATGGCTTCATGAAGGGCATCCACTGTCTGGAACTGATGCATTTTTGTAAACTTCTTATACCATACATTCCCAAATGTTCTCAATCAGATTTAGATCAGGGGAACACGCAGGATGGTCCAAAAGAGGGATGTTATTCTCCTGGAAGAAGTCAGGCTGGCATTGTGATCTGCAGCATTGTCCTGTTGAAAAACCCAGTCAATACCACACAGACGAGGGCACTCAGTCATGAGGGATGCCCGCTGCAACATCTACACATAGCCAGTTGCTGTTTGACGCCCATGCAAAACCTGAAGCTTCTTTGTTTCATTGAAGGAAAACATCTCAGGAGGGATCTCCTGGTCAGGCAATGGAAGCCATCAGGACCATCAAGGTTAAATTTTTTTCTTCCACATTCTGGAGTCCAAACGGACAATTTTGTGGCGTTGAAGAAGACGTGGTCTTTGAAGACATTTTTTGTTTCTGAAGCCTTTCCCTCACAGCTGAAAAAAACATGTTGGAGCAAAAATTGCTCTTTCTTTTAGAATTGTGAAGTTCTACTTAGACCCTTCTTAAGATCCAATAGTGCAAAATGCAAATTCTTGCATAATTTTTAAACTGGTCTTAAGACTTTGATCAGGAGTGTACATAAAAACTCGAGAGTACTTCAGTTTCAGCACCTGGACAGCATTCAGTACAATGTTGTTTCAACATGTGGCCAGGTGGCCATCCAGCTTAAGTGGCTAGCACTTAAACAGCACTTGCTGTTTGTACTCTGGGTTCCACTCACAGGTTGGCACTGTTTGATAGAGCCGGAGGTTACCCTGCCATGCCACAAATAGCCCTCAATGCTGCTGAAATGAGAACTCTAAACTCTTGATTGAGCCCTATATGAGCCCTAAACCAAGCCAGGCCCCCTGCAGGATCAGCGGCTCAGCAACAGCTTCCACGACCAGCCCTCGTTTCGAGCAGCTAGCTGGATCTCAGGTTAGAAAAGCATGGACACCCCAGCTTTAAACCTTCTGTACCTTTGATGTATTTTGTGTGAGATGCACAAACTCATGGAGGTCCATGCCTCTGCACATGCACATTGGTATAATAAAAGATAAGCACGAACCTTCTCACTTTCAAATCCCAAAACCTTTTTTACATCAAAACTCACCAAATGCAGTCAGCACCAGTGTGTAAGTAATCAATAAAAGGAAGGCGGTTTTGGTCACGTGACCAGCATGAGGTAGAAAAGACCATGCCAATGTTTAACCATGGAACAGTGACCCCTGTAAACAGAGAGAGAGAGAGAAAATATTTATAAAAAAAGCTCCATTAGGTTCTGTGCTCTCCGTATATCTGATGCTCACTGACCGGGGACAGCACCGAGATGTCGCAGGATAGACCCTGAGTTGTGAGGAAGGACGGTCAGGTTCCAGCCATGCCTGGTGGGGGAGGGGGGGGGGGATTGAGAGACAACATAAGCAAGTGCATGACATTTAAAAACATTTTAATAAAAGCAGAGGGACCCTTACTTTGAAAAGTGGTCTGACTTGCCCACTGGAAATCCACTTCCATGCGTACTGGTGTCCACTTTCCCATAATGCACTGCTACATGGCAGTTTCTTTGCTCCACTATTCTCCAGTACTCTTGCTACAGAAACAGAGGGAGAAGATGTGGATGAAGGGGGGGGGGGTCCGTTTTAAAGACGGGGGGGTTTTAAAAGAGGGGAGCGTTTTATGGTTACAGAAGGTCAATAACAATAAAGATCAAAGACTCAAGTTATGTGTGTGTCTTAGTACGTTTGTGTGTGTGTGTATACGTAAGGGTGTATACATTTACGTGTGTACATATATGCGAGTTGTGTGTATAAAGGTGTTTTTGTGTACGTGTGTGTGTCACGTGGGCTTGTGTGTGTATATGTGTGTCTGTATACGTGGTTGTGTGTATACAAGTGTTTGTGTGTGCACATGTGTGTTTGCTTGATGTGTGTCTGGGTATACATGTGCGTGGCTGTGTGTACGTGTGTGTGTGTTTACATTTGAACTATTGTAAAACGTGTGCGTTTGTGTGTGGGTGTGTATGTGTGCATATTAAAAGACCGTGTAAATATTGAATGTAAATGAAACTTAGATATAAATCTAGAATAAAATTTGCAACTGAACCAAAATTTAGTATGATCGCCGTTATAGGGACGTCTTTGGTGCCATCTAGCGGACATCCAAAACAATTTTAACAGCGAGGTCAAAAAAAGATCCAAGTTAATACAGCATTAAAAAAATTCTATTACAATTCATTTAATTTAATAAATAAATCAATAAAGCAATAACATATTATTTAAAAAAAGTGATTTAAGGCGAAATGTTAGCGGTTTTATAGTTTCATGTAATGTTATAATGAGCTGCGAATTTATTTTAAAGTTCTGGTGACATCTTCTGTTCAGAAGGTGGAACTGCATGTACATCACAAGTATTCATTTATTTCGAAGTTTTTACTTGATTGCATCACAAACGTCAGGGTTTTAATAAAACGTGTGTGTGTGTATACACCTGCATGTCTGTGTGTGTTTGTGTTCCTGTCTGTCAGTGTGTGTTTCCATGTGTGTTTATCTATAGCAGTGTTTTTCAACCTTTTTTGAGCCACAGCACATTTATTACATTAAAAAAATGGCACACCACCATCGAAAAAAGTTACTAATTGAGGGTTGTGTCAGGAAGGGTATACGGCATAAAACACTTGGCCAAGTCTGATATGAGAGTTTATCTCTGTGGGGAAGTCTGAATAATAAAGAGTACAATGCTAAAAGAAAAAGATACACAGACACTGTGTGTGTTCATGTTTAGTGTGTGTGCATGTTAATGTTTGTGTATGTGTCCACATTTGCCCACTATAATAATATTATGACACACTGAGACAAAGTAAAAATGTGCGTATGTGTGTGTGTGTGGGGGGGGGGGTGTTAGTGTGTGTGTGTGTACCTCCACTTCTAAAGCTCTTGGTTCTTTGTTAAAACACATCATCATTGTATTCCTTGCGATTCTGTAGAACGTGGTCAATGACACCGATCTCCCCTGAAACACAGCAGCAAAACAACAGCATGAAACCACTGGCAGTCTCTCAGACAACTTCAGAGTTCCAATTCATCTCACTGCGGACACCCCTGGATCGAATGAGGACTTCAGACAAATCAGCAAAAAACACATAGCCATTATATCAGCGCTATCTCTCTCTCTCTCTCTCTCTCTCTCTAACACCCCCCACCCCGCCCCCCAAAGCTACTAAAGTCACCATGAGAATATAGAAGAAGCTTCTAAGCAGCTCTATAAATCAGCCTGGACTGATGCAGGATATAAACTCTCTCGCTGTTAAAAGTCACTCTATGAGAGTGCAGTAGGATGGATGCGATTAGAGGGCTGTGGAGAGGCCGTCTGTGATGGAAAGCAGGTTCCGAGGTGCAACAAGAATGAGAATAAAGTCGTGGAGATAAAAGCCTGTCGGTATCCTAATGCATATTCAGAGACGGTGAATGTTCTGCAATGATCCGGAAGTCAGGGACGAACCGAACGCCCATTATTTTAGCCTCAATTTTCTCATGCAGCAATGAATTTTGCTTATTAGTTTCAGATCCACTGGGTTTTTCAGTGTCAGAGGAGAAGAGCTGCAGAGGTTTATATACAGGTATGACATCATGGTGACTGACGGGTGGAGTGATTAACACCCACCGAGGATCCTTTCATCATTGCACCTGTTAGTAGGGGAATATATCATGAGGCAAAGACAAGAATGTGGACATGGACCATGTTGTAATGGTCAGTGAAAAAAGGAAGGGAAGTGGAGGAGGCAGGGAACTGAAAATATGTAAAGAGAAAGGAAAGTGAATGGAAAAGAAAGGGAAAGGGGGAAAAGGGGAAGAGGAAGTGAAAGGAGAAGAAAAGAGAGGGAAAAGATGGGATAAGGAAAAAAAAAAGGAAAAGAAAGGGAGGTAAAGGGAGAAGAGAGGAGGAAAGGGGGAAGAAAATGGAAAGGGAAGTTTATAGAGAGAAGAGGAAAGGATGAAAAAGGTACTTTATTTTAACCAAAATTACATTCCTATATGCAGTAAAAAAAAAAAAAAAACTCTGAAAACAATCACAGAAATAAAGATCTACACGTTTAAGTAAATGCTGATTAACGTCTTCCGTGCATTTATTATTTATTAAAATGCCAGATTTGACCAGTAGGCAGAATATCCTACTTACAGTCTCTTGTCCTATTAGTGCTTAATGTCATTATCTTTATGTCACCCATGTTTGGTAGAAACAAAAAAAACAGAAGAAGATTCTTATTCTGAGTCATCAGTGTGGACTCTTTTTAATTTTGTTAGAATTTTCAGAAGGAAATGAAAGAATTAGACATTGGAAACAAAAAGGAAAGAGAAGAAAAAGGGGGAAAGGGAAGAGCATGGAATAATGAAGAAAAGGAGAAGAAAAGGGGAGGGAAGAAAAAGGGAAGTAAAAGGAGAAGAGAAGAGGAAAAGGGGAAGAAAAGGGAAAGGGAGGTTTATAGAGAGAAAAAGAAAGGATGAAAACTGTAAGGGGAAGGGAAAAGGTGGAGAAAAAGAGCAAGGGAATGAATAAGCTAGGGGTGTGGAAAAGATTATTAGTTATTTTTTTTATCCAAAGCGACTTACAAGTATCCCAACTTGGTTGGGGTCAGAACAGGACCATGGAACAATCAGGGTTAAGGGTCTTGCCCAAGAACCCACATTGGTAACTTCAGTGGACCTGGTATTTGAACCCCCAACCACCTGATTGATAGTCCAACACCCTAACCACTGAGCTACCACTCCCTACAGAGGAAAAAGACATTGAAATGGGAAAGGAAGTGGAAAGCAAAAGAAAAGGGAGAATGGAAGTGGGAAGGAAAAAGGAAGAAAAAAAAGAAAAAGGGAGGTGAGAAGTGAAAGAAAAGAACGAGAAGAAGGGGAGAAGGAAATGTGAGGGAAAGGAAATAAGTATGGAAAAGAAAGAAAGCAGAGGGAAGTGGAAAGTAAAAGTGCCTGCGAGGCTAAACTACAACCTGGTTACGTAGAGCGTCTTTTATTCTGCAGTATTGCAATGTATTTAATCCACTCGGTATTCATTCTGACTTAATTTGGCAACAATGCAAACTCAACGTATGGATTTGCAGGCACGCCAACCGCTGCACCGACCTGTGACCCTCACTGCAAAACTTTCTCACCTTATCGATGCACTTGTGCTGGTCATTGAGCACGCCCTCTTTCTCATCTTCTTTTTCCACATAGCTCGCTCTCTTCTTCTCGTGCGCGAAGAGACGACGGCGGCCTGCGTTGTGCACCGTTCCCTGATCCGCTCCCGGGCCCCGCAAGCCATTTTTGGGCTCGTACCGTGGCAGCGTGGGGACGTGACTGTGGGAGCCATCCGATTGGCCCTCCAGGGGCCCGCGGCGGCGCTCCAACGCCTCCTTTTCGGCCAGCACGTCGTGCTCAAGGCGCCGGTGCTCGTGAGGAGAGAGCTGATCGTAAGACAGCAGGAACTGCAGGTAGGCCTCCTGGAGCTTGGCCAGCCGCTCTTGAGCAGACCTTGGGATGCGCAGCAGGTCAGCCAGACGACTCCACTTTTTCAAGTCCATCACCCGCTGCATGCCGCCCATGTCGGCCACCAACTCAGAGAAGCGCGCCAGGTCGAGCTCGCAGCCTCCTGCGGGGGAGGGGGAAAGCAGAACAAGTCAGAACGTTTACCAAGAAAAAAAAGGGTACAGCCTAGAATGGGGGTAATTGTGACCGTGGCGTAATTGTTGGCGCCTGATGGGCCGGGTTAAGTTTCGTTATAACAGCTGATTTGATTTGATTTGATCGGAATTTCAACATAAGAACCGACTGTAGTGAGTAAAAATGGTGGTAGTAATGTGATTACCGATGAGTGGCGGCTCCTTCATGCTAATGCCCTGAGATCTGAGGTGCTTCTTGATGCAGGCCAGTTTCTGGACGTTGGGACCCCAACGCCGGCCGAGCTTGTGCACACGCTGCACCTGCGTGATAAAGCGCATATCGTCGTTTAACTTGCACTCAGGCCGCCAGTCAGGAGGCGGGATGACACGGCACAGCCCACTTGACTCCGCCCACTCGCGCACAGAATCCAGGTATACCAGCGGGTCCTGGAACTCTTGCGCATTGGGTCGGAGCGCGGGGACGTCGGGCAGCGCTGCCAGCCCAGCCCGGCTTCTCTCACGATCTTTTTCCCTCTCTTTCTCCCTCTCGCGATCTTTCTCATTTCGCTGAGGTGTGGCCTGGGGCTCCGGGACTCTCGAGGGCCTGCTGGCTGAGGTAGTGTTAGTGTTCGAGTTAGCGTGCCAGCTTCTGGCCCTTTGCTGCTCCCTGCGGATAAACATCAGTCTCCCGGCCGAGGCTCGTCTTGGCCGCTGACGTGCCGGCTCGGGATTTGCCGGGCTCTGGTGGGCGGAGCCCGGCGCGGCTGGAGAGACCGGGGCTGGGGTGGGGCTCAGTTTTTGTGTGGGTGAAGCAGCAGTCTCTGTAATGTTATGTTCATTTGCAAGGGCACATGAGGCTTTGTCCTGGTTTAAGAATTTCTTGCTGCGTGTCTCCACCACTGGGATGGATGGCTGCTTTATCTTTTTAGCCTCGGACAACAAAGCCTTGAGTTCCAAGTCCTCTGATGCCACAAGTGTCCTACGTTTAGAATTGCGCAGGACGTGCCGCCCGTGGCGTCCATCGACGTTGGCCTCCTCCTCGTCCTTAGTGCCATGGCGCCCATTGAGTCTGCCGTTGAAGCGAGTAATAGCACCTCCGTGTGACATGCTGTGCAGCCTGCTGGCCAACAGCACCTGTTTGCGGGTTTTTGCAATGCCACTGTGGGCTTTCCCTGAGTGGGGTAGGTGGGCGTCGTGCCCATTGCTGGCTGAGTGCTGGTTGGTGCCGGCAGCTGCAGCAGAATATTTGCTGTGATTCAGTTTGGCTTTTCTCACTAGTTCTCCTTTCGCTTTGGTGTAGGTGACGTGGCCCTTGGTCACGGTGGCGGTATACTTCACAGTTCTCGACGGAAGGCGACAGTCTTTCCGCTTCTTGGCGACAGCCACGTTAACAGGAGACGGCCGCGAGAAACCATTCCCTTTGGAAACCTGGAAAAACAGAAGAAATCAATTAGCAGAAATATTTCATGTACATCTCATAAGGTAGAGTTATGGTAGCCTTTGTTCATTTGCTAACATAGCGCTAACCAACATCCCACGTTAGATACATCTGTAGAAAACATAAATAGAATAACAGACAGGGATTCATGAGGCATCTTAAAAGCCATAAGACACAAGAGGGCGTTCATTATTCTGAATAAGTCAGGAAAGAGGTGTTGTTAGGCATTTATTCACAATAATGCACGCCCTCTCGTACCTTCTACGAGATCTTTTAGTCCTACTTGATGGGGTTGGCATAGGTTATAAAAGTAGTTTACCACTGGTTAATGTTAGGCCCACTTAAAAAAAAGGAACTTGGGTAAATAAGTGAGCAAAAGTATAAGGTAAAGGAGATCGGTATAATCTTTGGTGCAATTAAATTATAGTAGGAAAGTTCTCTGACATATTAAAAGACCCTTGACCAAAAACTTTCAGGATAGAAACAATGGGGACCACTGCAAGTCAACTTCAGCCTATTAAAACAACTCCATACCAGAGTTCACTGCTACATTAGTATCCGTTTGATATCCCAGACTTTAAACCCTATAAGCCTCATAAAACTTCACTAAAGAAAGTCCCTACTCCTTAGGACTCCCATGGCTCTCTAGGGCAGCACACGGAGCTTCAGTTACCAAAAAAACCCTTCAGGTTTTAATGCCGTCACGGGAACGTTAATGTCGATCACATAGACTCTCACCGGGACGTCGCTGTTTTAGCAAAAGTAAAGGGATAGGGTTTCTGAATAAGAAACCAGTGTTTAAAGTTCATCCTTCAAATGAAACTGTCCTGATACGTGACTGAGACCAGCGGTACAGAGTCACCAACGTTATTTGGAGGGAGCATGGACCCTGGGTCCCAACTTCACCGTGAGCAAGGCGTATCACAATGCTCATTGCTAATCAGCTATATATTGCTAATTGGCCTATTGTTTTGCTGGCAATCGTTCATTGTGATCTTGGCGGTGAATCAACACAGGTGCATGTCCTACTGAACGATTTTAAATATCACAGCTTATTTACAGAAACTTGCATATATGTAGTTTACACCAGGGCTGAGTAATTAATTCTTCCAAGGGGCCCCTTGAGAAACAAGGACAGTTGTAAGGGGGCATGGTTAGGATGGGGTAAACAAAACTAATCTAATGAGATGTAAGACCCGTTCCGAAAAACACCCCGTTATCCGCTTTAAGAAAGAACAGTCGCGATTTACCGGAAAACTGCAATAAAAAACTTTATTATGCAACTGTAAATAAGACCCCAAATGCCATAAAACTGACCTCTTTATATCATATGTATTGACAGGACTGTGCTGCCACTTCTCCGGTCGTTAAAAAATAAGTCGGTATCACAAGATGACAAGTTATGTCTTGTTATGTCCTCTCTGGACCAGTCCTGCATAATGAATTAACTTTTTGAAATTTGCCTTTGCTTTCCACCATGCATTTCTTTAAAAGCTCTCCTTCAGTGAACAGCTTGCCAGGCGGCTTTGCTAATTCGAATGCCAGTATAAATTTTACCTTGGTACTAAACCGCAGAGTCTGTGTGGTAGTTAACCATTCCTGTGTTGACCGCTTGCTGGCGTAGTTTACATGCTTTGTGGTAAAGTGACGACAGATTTTGTATTCTATGAAAACCGCAACCGTATATTTACATTTAAACTTAGCTGACGCTTTTCCAAAGCGACTTACAAATATCCCACTTTATAGTTGAGGTCAGACCACAAGGTTACACACAGAATCCCCGGAGAAAGGAGGGTTAAGGGTCTTGCTCAAGTACCCACATTGGTAACCTCAGTGGACCTGGGATTTGAATCACTCCAACCACTGAGCTACCACCCCACTCTCTTTGTCTGCTTCTTATTACACTCTTACGCTCGGCATTCACTGTCCACTTTGCTTTTCTTTTGTTTGCTCTTTGGTTTGGTTTTTACAAAACCACTCAAAAGGCAAAAAAGAAGTAGAGCATAAAAGACCTTGCCAGAGATGTGCACCATCTATTGGGGAAATGAAGGCATAACAGGGAAACAGAATGCAAATAAGGTCTAGTAATAGAATATTTTAATAACATAGTTCAAAAGTTTGCTGTGCCGGTTTGAAAGGCGTAATGGTCCACAACTGGCCCACGAGTTTGTCCACCCCGATCTACCCTATATGGCGTGTTCTCCAAGAAAACCTCATGGACCAGTAAATTGAGTCCAGCCACACAGTTAAAATGGCAGTCTACCAAAGTCAAAGCGTCATCTGATTCTTATAGAGAATGGCAAGTGACAGGTAGCCACACAGTTAAAATGGCAGTCCACCAAAGTCAGAGCGCCACCTGGTTCTTATAGAGAATGGCAAGTGACAGGTAGTCACACAGTTAAAATGGCAGTCCACCAAAGTCAGAGCGCCATCTGGTTCTTATAGAGAATGGCAAGTGACAGGTAGCCACACAGTTAAAATGGCAGTCCACCAAAGTCAAAGCACCACCTGGTTCTTAAAGAGAATGACAAGTGACATGGTGATTGGTTTATTGCATGTGATGCCCAAAACTCACCAATGAATCATTAAAAGAATGAGCTTTTGCATGTCATTGCGATAGCAAAGGCACACAAACACGCCATAAATTAAGCCCCCCAGTGCATACCAAGAGGAATACAGTGTGCTAGTTCGAGGACGTCTGTTTTTCATGAAGGTGTTTGTTGAAAAGCACCTCCACCTTCCACCAGACCGCCAGTCGAATACATAAACAGCTTCGTAACACTCTCTCACCAAGTGATAATTGGGAAGGTGCGACGGAACCGGCACATGCCTTATGCCCATTATTACGATAGCGAAGACACACTGACGCCCTAAATCAAGACGTGAAAGGCACTACTTCAATGTTAAACTTAGTAGCCTGCAGTACTACATTATCCAATAAACTACATTATAAATAAATCTAGGTTTTGATCTACAGCAGTTCAGCTGGATCCTCCTTAATGTATTGACTTACTGACTTCATTTTGAAGCGGCTGAAAAACTAAATGTGAATGTCCTCTGAGTGATTCTCAGAGACCCTTCCAGCACCGCAAAACCAACCAGACTCCATTGACCCAATTGCTGGTTTGAATAAAAATCTTTACTCCTAAATAAGAGGTTTGATGTCGAATGGGTTCTTCTGAATTTAAGAGCAGCATTTTGAAACAAGCTCCAAAAATACCCTGTCTGAATGGAAACCGTTTTTTTAGGACTTGCTCCACCATCCCTTCATTTAAAGCCCCGCCCTCTGCTCCATTTGAACGGTTTACTATTCTAACCCGTGACCTTCAGAGGAGCTTCAGCACGTTTCATCTGAATCAGGACCGTTTTACATCACAAGCCTTCAAAGCGTTGTGTAAAACAAAGCCCCCCGTCCTCATTCACCATCTGTCACATATTTAACTTTTCCTCTCTAATGAGACGGGACGGTCTACAAACACGCAACGATTTTGATAAACTCTGAACATGTCTGTTATTTGGTACACACACACACACATACATATAAACACATAGATTTACACACATACAAACATGCATACAAATAT
>JAOUQT010338941.1:1767-23706 GCA_025769995.1 Xyliphius kryptos | reverse complement strand
GAATGACTTTGTGGAGGCGCAGACCACGTACTACGCGCAGTGTTATCGGTACATGGTGGATCTGCAGAAACAGCTGGGGAGGTGCACTTCCTGTTTTCTCTGTATTTTTGACCCCCTCTCCTCTGAGTCCGGTTTGAACTGGATCCCGTCGGTCAGAAGGTTCACTCTCTCTCTCCTTTCCGTTACAGTTTTCCTTCCTCCTTCTCCTCCTCCTCCAATAATAACCAGAGTTCCGCGGGGGCCGGCGTGTCCGTACCCACGCTGCCCGTCTCCTCGTACCCCAGCGCCAGCGGCAGGCAGAGTCTGACCGGCTTCAGCGAGCTGCTGGGTTCCGGGACCAGCCGCAAGGCGCGCGTTCTGTACGACTACGACGCCGCCGGCAGCACAGAGCTCTCCCTATTGGCTGATGAAGTGAGTGCACGTACGATACGGGAACGCCTCCCAACACCATGTCCTAATATGTATCAGTGTGCTTCAACAGTACCAGGTTCTAGTTTCCTTAGTACCATAAAAGTACCAATGTCCTCATTTTCTTATGTTAAAAAGAAAACCTTCTCTTCTGTACTAGCTTTATATCACGTCCTTCTACATCATGTACTCAGTTCCATATGTGCTGGGTACTAGCTGTATAAAAAGTACCTTAATGTGGTATTCAAGTACCAATGTCCTCATTTCTTAGGACAAGTGTAAAAAAAAGTCTTACCCTTGGGTACTAGCTTTTAAAAAGTCCCTCAACACTGCATTCCAAAAGGTATGGTTCTCGTTATGTACGTAAAAAATAAGTACCTACCTTTAGGTACTAGCTTTTAAAAACACTCCTGAAAACAATGTACTCAAATGTACCAAGGTCCTTGTGTGCTTAAAAAGTACCTACCCTTAGGGACTAGCTGAAAAAAAGTCCCTTATGTGGTATTCTTAAAGTACCAATGTCCTCATTTCCTTATATGTAAAAATAAGTACCATTTCTTAAAAATGGTGTACTAAAATGTGTCAATGTCTTAAGTTCCTTTTGTTTTTAAAAAGTACCGTTTGTGTAAGGTACTAGCTTTTAAAAAAAGTTCTCTTGACACAGCATTCTAAAGGCATACTTAAAAATGACCTAGCTTTAGGTACTAGCTTTTAAAAACGTTCCTGAAACTATGTACTAAGGTCTTTGTGTGCTTTAAAAGTACCTGTTCTTAAGGACTAGTCCCTAAAATGTCCCTCAGCATGATGTACTAATGTTTAAATGTGCTTTAAAAGTACCCACCCTTATGTACTAGCTTAAAGTCCCTTAACGTGGCATTCTTAAAGTACCAGTGTCCTCATTTTCTTGGACACAAAAATCTTACTTTTAGGTACTAGCTTTTTGAAAAGGTTTATAAAAATGGTGTACTAAAGTTATTTTGTGCTTTTAAGTGCCTGCCCTTAAGTACTAGCTTTTAAAAAGTACCTCAACATTATGTACTAACTTCCATATGTGCTTAAAAAGGACCTAGGTACTAGTTTAACATGTCGTCTTAAAAGTACGTACCCTTAGGTACTAGCTTTTGAAAAAGTTGTGGAAAATGGTGTATGTAAATGTATACCGAGGTCAGTGTGTGCATAAAATATGCCTAGCCTTAGGTACTAGCTTTAAAACATCTCTTAACATGATGTACTAATTTCTAAGTGCTTTAATAGTACATACTCTTAGGTAGTAGTTTTTTTAAAGTCCTTCAACACAGCATTCTTAAAGTACCAATGTTCTCATTTCCAAAAAAACAATTGCCCTTAGGTACTAGCTTTTTAAAAAAAATCTCTGAGCAACGTGTTTTAAAAGCTGTTCTTGTTATGTACTCAAAAATATAAGTACCAACCCTGAAGTAGTAGCTTTAAAGAAATTTTACCCTAAAATGTATCTAGCTTTAGGTCTAGTACTTTAAGGGACTTTTTTTTAAATACCAGTGTCGTAATTTCCTTATGTGCGTGAAAAGGTACCCTCCAGTACTAGCTTTTGTTAGCCTACCCTTAGGTAGCTTTCAAAAAAGTTCCTAAACCAAGAATTTGTGTACTAAAATGTATCAATTGTGTACGGTACCAGTCCCTCAACATGAAAGTTCCTGAAAATGGTGTACTATAATGTACACCAGGGTCCTTGTGTGCTTAAAATAGGCCTATTCTTAAGTCCTAGTCCCTCATCATGGCGTCATTGTCGTCCTTGTTTCCTGATGTACTAACGTTTGTCATGTCAAACCCCCTCGTTGTCCTCAGTTTTTCCTTAAATACATTGTTGGTACTACCACTTAGAACTCTGTTGTCCGATTGGCTCCGCAGGTCATCACCGTGAGCAGTCCACTCGGCATGGATTCTGATTGGCTGATGGGGGAACGTGGGAACCAGCGGGGTAAAGTGCCCATAACCTACCTGGAGCTCCTGAATTAAACCCTCGGTGCCTGGAACGGACCAAAAAAAGATCTGTTTACAAACTGATTCCAAAAAAGTGCTTTATGTGTGATGTCATCACTGCCGTCGCCAACCCCGTGCCAACCCGCCGACAGGAAGGGCTCACCTTCAGGGGTCTTCCGATTGCACAGAAGCCAAACGAGGTTCTAACATTTCACTCCCGAGAGGAGCCATGTGACCAGAGATGGACTCTCCATCGTGGCGCAGTGAGGGTTTTCTATAAGGGGGAGGGGCGTGAACGATCACATGGGACCGTCATATTTCAGCACCTTACAGCGCAGGGAACGAAGGAACCACGAGTATTTAACACTTCCTTTTATACAATTTCTAGAATAAACCTCAACCTTGTCGCTGTGCCTTTAACTGTCGCTGTGCCTTTAACTGTCGCCGTACCTCAGAGGAGCTCCATACTGACCTCTCTGTTATATTTTAAAATAAACTACACATTTCATTTTATACAATGATGGGATGGATTTAACAAGTGTGTGTGTGTGTGTGTGTGTGTGTGTGTGTGTGTGTGTGTGTGTGTGAGAGAGAGATTTATCTATAGAGATAATGTTTGTATGTGTGTATGTATTGATGTTTGTGTGTGTGAGTTTGAATGTGTATGTATGGATATGTGTCTGTATACACACCCATAGATGTGCATGTTTGTATATGTGTGCATGAGTGTTTTTAATACACACACACACACACACAGATAAATGTTTGTATACGTGTGTGTGTGTGTGTATGTATACACACACGGATAGATGTGTCTTTGTATGTGTATACGTTTTTATGGGGTTGTGTGTGTGTGTGTTTGTACATATGGAAAAGTGTGCATGAGTGTTAAAGGGTGTGTGTGTCTGTGTGCATATACACACACACACAGACACACATAAATACATATACAGACATATCATTTGTGCGCGAGTGTGTGTGTGTGTGTGTCAGTTGACAGGAGCGTGGGGTTAAGTGGAAGTAAGACCTCAGCATGTGCCTCACTTCCTGTGTTGCGGTTCTGCGAGTTGTCCGTTCCTGATGTCCGTTACTTACCCTCCTGCTGAAGGAGGGCCCTCTTCACTTCCTTTTTTAAATACATACGTCAGTCCACAGCCTGGTCAGCTTCCGCCCCCCTCCCCCACCTGCCTGACTGTGCTGACTACCCATGATTCCACAGTGTTCTACCGCCAGCTAGCAGTGCGTGCAGAGTGTGTACCCTGTACACTGCACCCTGCTGTCTGCATCCAGCTATAACATACATACTGTACACAGTGGGTCTGAGATGTTAGTACACTATACTCAGTGTTCTAAACGACTGAACAGTGCCCTACAGTCTCAGATTCCACATGTAGGGGGCGCAGTGCAGGCTGGGTGTGTGTAACGTTGAGGGGATTCAGGGTTTAAATGATTGTGATGTCAGAGGAACTGAGATCGTTTATGAAAGAGCTGAATCAAAAGGTGAACCCAGCAGGAAACATCAGGTTGGGATTGATGTTCATTAGGTGGCAGCTGTGGCCTCCAGTCGAGTTCCCCACCTTCATTTCTCACTGAGCTCAAACCGCCATGACCCAGCGCATCACCACAGCGGTATTCTGGTTACGCTCTGGTTTTGGCTCCACGCTCTACTTTCAGATGCATGCGACGCACACGGAGCTTCTTCTGCCTTGTGACTGCAGCTGGAACTCGGCCTGAACTCGGGTCATTCACGCCACGAAGGCCGGACCTCGGCGTGGGGGACGGGTTCTGGACGTTGGCGATCACTACAGTGCCACTCGCCGGCCTCGGTTTGGTGCCACGCGGCACCACGCCAGCCGAGTACATCCCTTTTTTTGGGCCTAGTTTCACTTCAGGTTCCATAAATACACGTGAGCCGAACGAATAATGACCCTCCACATGGAGGAGTGTGTGTGAGAATCAAGAACAAATGATTCGTGATTCAGAAAAAGATTTAAAAAGCTGTGGTGTACAAATCCAGCTGTTGAGGAATCATTTAGGTTTTGATTCGTAACGGTCCGAAATAACCCAGAGGGCTGGAGAAGCCCACACTCTTTCGTCCAGTGAGATGACGGCGATGGTTCCAGCTGTGTCCAGATGTTTGCATGTCAATCAGTTTGAGCAGAATGACTCGTGGTTGATGTTCAGTTCAGATAAAGCTGCAGTTTGCATTTTGATTTCCATCAGTTTCTTATGAAGAGGCATTACGGCATGCGCACACACACACACACACACACACACACACTCACAAACACACGCACACACACACTGGTTCTCAGAAGTTGTTGTGTTGCAAACAGTTTGCTGAACTCGTGGAGGAAACATGAAATTTCCTGTTTTGCTCAGATCTCTCACAACTGCCCAGTTCGGGGGTGTGGGGGCATGTGCACTTCAGGCATGTAGTAACACTCAACCCTGTCGCCCGTCACGTGTCTCACTCCCTGAATCTTCTGACTGAACAGGAGGTTTAATGCTTTGTGCGCTATTATGGCTACATGCTAACGTCTCCTCATGGATTTGTAGTGTACACTATGGCTGTGTTCTGAATCACTTATTATTACAGATGGAGTGCACTATATAGTGAGCCAGCCTTGTAGTGTTGATCTGACTCACTATGTAGGGCACTACAAAAGTCCCACAATGCACCTGGATTTGTAGTGTACACTACGGCTGTGTTCTAAATGTTTTTGGATTACAAATCCAGTGCACTATATAGTGAGCCAGCCATGTTGCAGTATTCTGACTCACTATAAAGTGCACCACAAAAGTCCCACAATGCACTTAAATTTGTAGTGTACTCTACAGCTGCGTTCAGAATCGCTTCGTATTAAAGATGTAGTGCACTAGAGAGTGAGTAAAAGCGTTAGTAATCTGGTCTTCTGTGACGTGATCTAGTCCAGTTTTAAAGTGAACACTGATCGCTGAATAACAGGTTTCTGGTATCTCTAACAATAATAAACTGCCATCTAGTGGCCAAACTACAGAACACAGTTTATTTAAAAAAAAACATTGGGGAAAGGAAAGTGTTGTATGTCACACACTGATCTGAATGTAAAGCGCTCAGAGGTGTGTGTTATTGTCAGTGATGTCACGACTGGACCAACGGCTCAGCCAATCAGATTTAAGGACAATGGCGGTAGTATATAAAAAAAGCGTTCATGTCGTTGTGATAGATTATATAATCGGGGGGTAGTGAGTGCTCGTGTAGCGGGTCCTTTATCAGCCCTCAGTCGTTATCAGAGATGTTCATCAGAACCTCAACACCTCCTCTGGATCTTAGTGAGAACATCAAGCTTCAATTCCCTCTGAGTAAGTTCCCTTATAAGCTACTTGCACTTGTTGACTATGGTGGTATTTATAATACAGGAAGTGCACTTTATCTGTCCGTAGGCACGAAGTGTTACTTTATCGAGCATGAGACCGCGTCGTTCACCGTTGAGGTTCCTTTAAAACCCGTACCATGATGTTCAGCGGTCAGAGCCCTCGCCTTGCACAGAGAAGTAGACTTTTGTAGTGCACTAGATAGTGAGTCAGAACAACCCTACCTATGTGATAGAGAGTAATTTTGAACACAGCTGTAGTGTACACTATGAATCTAGGAGATTTTTGTAGTGCACTATATAGTGAGTTAGAACAACACTATCTAGTGCACTAGATCTCTAAAAAGATTTTTTTTGAACACAGCTGTAGTATACACAACGTGGGATCTTTGTAGTGCACTATATAGTACATTAGTACAATACTACAAGATGGCTGACACACTATCTTGTGCACTAGATATCTGAAAGAGCGATTTTGAACACAGCTGTAGTGTACACTACATGGGACCTTTGTAGTGCACTAATATATTGAGTCAGAACAACCTCATCTAGTGCACTAGATATCTAATAGGGAGCGATTCTAAACACTATGTAGGATCTTTGTAGTGCACAATATAGTGAGCTAGGACAACACTACAACACTAGTGCACTAGACATCTAAAAAGAATTTTTTTTGAACGCAGCTGTAGTGTACACTAAGTGGGACATGTGTAGTGCACTATGTAGTGAGCTAGTACAACACTACAAGATGGTTGACACACTATCTAGTGCACTAGATCTATAATAGGGCGCGATTCTGAACACATTGTCGTGGGAGTCGTTGTTGTTGGTTGATGTCGCCGCACTTGACGACTGATGACTGAAGATACAAAAGTTTGGAACCAATAATCTGAGACGAGACCCATGAGGTCATTGTGCACACAGTGTAATACCACAGCCAATCACAAAGAAGAACCTAGTGAACTAGGGTTGGGTATTATTTACACTCGGCTAACTAACGACTCGTTTCCATAGCAACAGGTCAATAAAAAGATAGAGACATGACTACTGAAGTGTTTTTATTTCAACAACACAAAATAAACAAACAATGATACACAGTCAACCGAAAAGCGTTCTGAGTTTTCGAGTAGTTAGCAGTAGCTAGTTAGTAGCTAGCACACATCTTCAGCACTTTATTGCTATTAAATACGCAGTTATGTTTGAAGTAATCACCCTGTAAACTTACGCCGTTCCGTTCTCAATAAATACGTTATCAATACGTTAATCTTCAAACTACGAGGTTTTAGAGTTGTCATGCTAAAATTGCTACATGTAAGCTAATGCTATTGCTGTCATCAAGCTACCAAAGTACAGTGGGACAATGACATTGGTATCACTTCCTATTAAAAAAAAGTAACATCGCTAGGCAACAACGATGCTAGCATGTAGCCATGTTAGCATGATGACTCTTTGAGGACCTCGTCGTTCAATAAAACGTAGTTTGGAAACCATTTGTAAAATACCCTACTCACAGTTCCATATGAGCGTAACTGAAATAGCGCAGACTACAGAATGACCACACGACTGCGCTGTTCACATGCTAAGAAAGCTGCGTCTGCTAACAGCCGTTACCAGTTTCCATCCAGTAAACAACGTGTTAATACTGTGTGGCTCTTTTGCGTAAGCAAGTATCTAGTATTCACGTGATCCCGGACGCATCCCGTCGCCATGTTACAAAGGTCATTTGACGTGGTAACGCCCCCTACTGGAAAAGTTACGCTAATGTTTTTTGATGGCTGTAATCGTGTTTTTCACTTTCCGACTTTTGGTCTTACTCAGCGTTATCACATGACCCTGGCGGCAGACGCTTACGTCACAGTGGCCTACTACTCGATGCCTACTGCACTCTACATTCGGACATACTAGCCCCTCCTTTCCACAGCGTTGTCTCACTCTGTAGTATGTAGTAGGCGATTGTGGACACCACCAGCAGTAGTAATTACGTAGTATATAATTTGACGGATATGGCGAGGTCCGATACCCGGTCTTAACCCGAACAGATCCACACATGGCCTTAAATAGTACAGTTCTATCTGCTTTAGTACGATGTGGGCCTCCATTTTTTCTTAATGACCCCAGGAAAGAGTCTTGGCTTGAATGTAAGAACGTAAACCACTGAGATGCCCACCAGGGAAATGCTGATGGAGGCAAAGAGGAGAACGTACCAAAAAACCGACTCCTCGGTGTTACCACTCCCGCAAAAAAAACGCCCCAGAAGCATGACGTGTGTCCGCTGGAGTAGGTCTACGCAGGTCATCTCTGAACGATCAAGAAGGCGAAGGGCGGTGGACTGCTTGAAGGTCTCAAACCAGTCCAACTGGCAGCAGTTGAAGGAATTCCCAGTTAGATAGAGCGTCTCGATGCGCTTCACCATCGCTGTCGCATGCTCGGGTTCGATGGTTGACAACTGGTTGTCTCTCAAGTCCAGGAGCTTTAGGTTCAGGGAGCTAACAGACTCAGGAAGCTTAGATATGGAGTTCTTGGAGATGTTCAGAAATGTCAAGTGTACATACGGGGAAAAGTCAAAGTCTTGCAGGCCTGTGTCGCTCAACCCCAAGTGCTGCAGCGTTCCACTGAGACTAAGTAAACAGTCTTGCCCAAGCTCCAAATTTGGGTTGCTGGACAGGTCCAGGTGCGTGAGCGAGGTCCCGTGGAAAACCAGTGGTGGAACGTATCGGATGCCACATCCAACAAGATGAAGCTGTCTTAAAGATGGGAGACCAGTCCACGTGGCACATGCTGAGGAGTTGGCGCGCCGACAAAAGTCCACGGTGTTATGACTGAGGTCTATGATGCTGAGACTCGGAAAAGAAGAAAACGCGTCGGGAGAGAACTTGCGTACGTCGTTGGAGCTCAGGTTTAGATGCGTGAGGTTGTTCAGCTCGAAAGGCGATCTCGGCTTGGTGTTTAACTCTGTGATGCGGTTGTTGCTCACATCCAGCTCGTACAAAGTGCCGGGAAAGTCGTCCTCTGTCAGATTTAGAGATTCCAAGCAGTTGCTTCTCAGTTTCAGCCAATACAAGTGAGGCATCTTCTGGAGGAACCCCTCGGGAAAGTATCGCACCCGGTTAACACTCAGATCCAAAAGTTCTACTGAGGTTATATCTCCATGGAGATCCTCGTCCCACAGGTTGGCAGTAACATTCCCAGAGTTCCCGCCCAGGTTGAAAAACTCTACACTGTTGGTCCAGTTTGAAGAGGTACTCTGGGAAAGGTGGCTATAAAAGCCGATGTGGTTGTTGGATAGTAAGAGCGTCTTTAGGCGACTAGAACTGGGAAGGAAAGGAAAATACAGGAGCCGGTTATCGGACAAGTCCAGCGTCTCCAGCTCGAAGGTCTCGGTGAGGTTCTGATTGGCTATAAACCATTCTATAAGGTTGTGACTGGCATTGAGCACCAACAGGTGCGTCATTTCAAATTTCATGAGGCAGGGGAGGGAATTGAAAGCCAGGTTGAGACGCCTGAGTCTTCTTAGGTGGTCAAAGGCGCCGTCGATCTCAAACAAAATATTTCTCTCGAGGTTCAGCTCCTTGAGCTGATGAAGATCCCGAAACGTCCACTCATCCAGCCTCAAGAGGATGTTTCGGGACAAATCCAAAAACTCCACAGTGCTGCGATTCTGTAGAAGCTCGAGGACCATGTCCTCTGTAAGCCCATTTCCAGAAAGATTCAGAGTCCTTAGTCTGGTTAGGGAGCTCAAACTCTTGGCAAAGTCCTTGTACCCAAGGTGAAGGACATTGTTGGCCAAATTAAGGTTTTCCAGAAGGGTTGACGTAAAAAATGCTTGGTCCTCCACCGCTAACAATCGGCAGGCGGCACAGCTTAGCAGACGAATGGAAACGTATCTGGACAGACAGCCGTTCTTTAGTTGTGTGACCGGGTTGTGGTCCAAAACGAGCTCTTCGATTTGTTGAGGCAAGTCGGCGGGCACAGCGGTGAAGCGATAGTTCATACAAAGAGCGGTCCTTTGGGTCTGTGTTGTCAAAAACAAAAAGTAAACAGTAAATGTCAAATCTATTTAGAACTAACAAGCCATTATATGACACTTCTACCACAATACAGAAAGGAAACACGTTATATTTGGTTTGGCATTTAAATATAGCTTTTGAGAAGCAAGCTAAATTTACGCTCTTAGAAAAGAATAGCTCCTTCAGTGGTTCCTTCCTCTAAAGTACCGAGCTGGTGCAATTCAAACATCCCGTGACACCAGTCCTCTGCGATGCGACTTTAAATAAATGAAGATCACCCTTTTTAAAAAAAAAAAACTATTCAATTGTGATTCATAAGAGTACAATTTTATAATAAACAACTGACCGATTTGTCACCAGGGCCGTAAACCATGTGATGCCAATATTTAGAAAGGTATTTTCAACAGCCAATGGGACCTGAGAAGTTAGCTTAGAGCGTATGTGGTTTAAACCTTTCTCTGCAACTATCGAGTACCAAACTAAATAGAATCAAATTCAGGCTGAAATCGGCTGTGTACACAGAAATCCACCATCAACACAAGTCCCAAAGTCTTAGCGTATAGAGATTGGTAGACGGATAAAGTGGAGGGGAGGACGTGAGGTGCTTGGCGTATAGTGATTAGCATACGGGTAGTGTGGAGGGGAAGACGCGAGGCTCTTAGCATATAGTGATTAGCATACGGGTAGAGTGGAGATAAAGACGCGAGGCTCTTGGCATATAGTGATTAGCATACGGGTAGAGAGGAGGACGCGAGGCTCTTAGCGTATAGCGATTGGTACACGGATAGAGTGGAGGGGAGGGCGTGAGGTGCTTGGCGTATAGCGATTAGCATACGGGTGGAGTGGAGGGGAAGACGCGAGGCTCTTAGCATATAGCAATTAGCATACGGGTAGAGTGGAGGGGAAGAGGCGAGGCTCTTAGCATATAGCAATTAGCATACGGGTAGAGTGGAGGGGAAGAGGCGAGGCTCTTAGCATATAGCTATTAGCATACGGGCAGAGTGGAGAGGAGGACGTGAGGCGGTTAACATGAAGCTAACGCTGTAAAGCAGGCTACGAGTTGCAGGTTAGTGGTAATGAGTACGTCTTGAGTAAAACATTCTGATATCTTACCAGTTTGCAGGGTCCATGAGGAAGGCTGAAGGCCTGCAGGAGAGATAGCAGGACAAAGGAGAGGACGCAGAGGTCCGGCATCTTACCATGTTCACTACAGAACAAAAGAAAGCAGACGTTCATCATTAATAAATCGGTGCGTCAGACTCAAACCCAGTACAGACCATCCGAGTGGGATGTCATTTTCTGGTGGACACCTGCTCAGATGATCTGGACGTCGTGTAGGACGCTGTGTGGAGGTGGATTGTTTGGTGATGTATCTGTAGAAACGCTATCTGATTTCTGCTAGTCGTGGTTTCGGTTGATCTGCAGCTGGTTGTTAGCGGCGGTTTGGTGGTTAAATATGCAACCATTATAGTTTTCTGGCCATTAAACCCCGTTTATAGAGAGAGAGACTGATTAAAAAAACTGTTTCAAACACTGCGAGTATGGAGACCGTGTGGGAATAAACCCCGTTCTGCCGTTTTAAACAACGTAACAGCTGATTTATAATAAAAAAAATACAAGAAACGTGTCAGAAATCCATTAAATTGTTGGTTTTGTTGGTTAGATTTACAAAAACCCGCAGAAAACACTGATTTCAATCGGAGTGAGTGTATTAAACACGTTTTATACTTTTTTTATCTTCTTATATAAAGCACATGAGTATTTAAGAACTCTGTACAGGTTCAGATTTACTATCAGGAGATCTCCAAACACCGCACACCGAGTGAAATCAGTGTTTTCTGTGAGGTGTTTGTAAATCTAACCAACAAAACCAACAGTTTACTGGATTTTTGACACGTTTCTTGTATTTTTTTTTAATTATAAATCAGCTATAACATTGTTTGGAATTACAGAACTGGATTTATTTTATTTTATACAGAACTTTATCGGTAATAGCATCCAAACATATTAAGCAAACTATATAAAAAACATGTATAATTCACTTACACCGAGTGAAATCAGTGTTTTCTGTGAGGTTTTTTGTAAATGTAACCAACAAAACCAACAATTTAATCCATTTTAAATGCGTTTCATTTACACGAAGAAGAATATAAATCTCCAAACATGTTCAAAACACCAAAATGTTTTAGTTTGCTTAATATGTTAGGATGCCATTATGAAAAGTTCAGGAATAAATCCAGTTCTGCAGTTTTAAACAATGTTACAGCTGATTTTATATACAAATTTGGGAGAGGTAGCTCAGTGGTTCGGGTGTTGGACTATCAACAGGTAGCTCAGTTGGACTTCGGGTGTTGGGGGTTCAAATCCCAGCTCCACTGAAGTTACCAATTTGGGTCCTTGAGCAAGACCCTTAACCCTCATTGCTCCAGGGTTCTGTTTCAACCCTGTATTCTGACCCCAACTAAGTTGGGATACCTGTAAGTCGCTTTGGATAAAAGCGTCTGCTAAATAACTAAATGTAAATGCAAATAAATACGTGGTACAAATGGATTAAATTGTTGGTTTTGTTGGTTAGATTTACAAAAATCTCGCAGAAAACACTGATTTCACTCGGTGTGA
Organism: Xyliphius kryptos; assembly: GCA_025769995.1. NCBI lineage: Eukaryota > Metazoa > Chordata > Actinopteri > Siluriformes > Aspredinidae > Xyliphius > Xyliphius kryptos. The sequence continues at coordinate 11,357 of JAOUQT010338941.1, read as the reverse complement.
AACATTGTTTAAAAAACTGCAGAACTGAATTTATTCCTACACTTTATCCAAAATAGTATCCTAACTTTTTGATGTTTTGAACATCTTTGGAGATTTATATACCTCTTCATGTACAAAAAACGCATAAAAATCCATTAAATTGTTGGTTTGGTTGGTTAGATTTACAAAAACCTCACAAAAAACACTCATTTCACTCGGTGTGAGTTTATTGTTCTCCATTTTTTTATCTTCTTATATAAAGCATACGAGTATTTAATACTGCAGAACACCGGGTTTTTGTACATCTAACCAACAAAACCAACAATTTGGATTTTAATGCGTTTCTTGTACATGAAGAGGCATATAAATCTCCAAACATGTTCAAAACACCAAATATTTTAGTTTGCTTAATAAGTTAGGATGCTATTTTGGATGAAGTACAGGAATAAATCCAGTTCTGTAGTTTTTTTAAACAATGTTTAATCTGATTTATAATAAAAAAAGTGGTACAAATGGATTAAATTGTTGGTTTTGTTGGTTAGATTTACAAAAACCTCACAGAAAACACTGATTTCACTCGGTGTGAGGTGTTTGGAGATTTACTGGAAATAAATCTGAAACTGCGGAGTTCTACAGTATTAAATACTCGTGTATTTTATATAAGAAGTTAAAAAAAAGTATAAAACGTGCAAAAATACGCTCACACCGAGTAAAATCAGTGTTTTTTGTGTGTTTTTTGTAAATCTAACCAACAAAACAAACAATTGAATTCATTTTTAATGCCTTTCATGTAAATGAAGAGATCTACTGTAAATAAATCGGAAACTGCAGAATTAAATGCTCGTTTGCGTGACATTAGGTATTAAACGTGGAAATTAAATGTAAAAAAAACAACAAAACCAGCAATTTGATGGGTTTGTACCACATTTCTGGTATTTCTTTTTATTATAACATTGTTTAAAACTGCAGAACTGGATTTATTCCTGCACTTTATCCAAAAATAGCATCCTAACACATCAAGCGAACTGTGTTTTAAACATGTTAAGAGATTTATATTCCTCTTCACGTTCAAGAAAGGCATTGAAAATCCATTAAATTGCAGGTTTTGTGGGTTAGATATCTGAAATCCCGCAGAAACCACTGATTTCACCGGTGTGAGCTCATTTATCTCCATTTTGTTCGACTTTTTTACGTTTGTTCATTTTGCAGATGCTGTATAAATCTGTAGAATAGTTTAAATTGCACTTTCAGCTTCATTTCCATTAAAAATCTCCATCCTCTCGTGTAGCGTTCAGCATCAACAGCCGAGAGGAGACGCCACCAACCAATTAACGCAAATTGTTTTGTTTGTTTTTTTAAATAAAGCCCTGCGAACTCGTTTCAATAGAGTTTTTAAGCTAAACTCATTTTTTTTCCCCCAGTTGTTTCGGTCAAGGTTACGCCGCGAACCAACAACCCGACGACGAACCGCTGAGGCGACCCGCTGAGGCGACTGAGCGAGCGCACGCACACGCGCGCGCCGGGTTTGGCTCTTACCGCGTGCTCCCTCCTCGCTGCACACCATCACTCCTCCCGGCTGCAGGTCCGACTGCAAACGCTGCCCCGCGTCCTGGCCTTGCGCTGTCATGCGTGCCTCACTGCCCCGCAGGCGCTGATATGCGCGAAATGTATTTGCGGAAGCAAGAATGCAACGGAAGCCGAAGTCACATGTGAAAGCTGTGAGAGAGAGAGAGAGACTCAGAGAGAGGGAGAGAGAGTTACATTGCTTATGTGCATCCAGAAATATGACTTTATGTGTTAGATGGTCATTCTGAGTATTACTGTGCTTCAGGGTCACTGTGGAACCGCACCCCATACGGTGGTCCCCTCGGTGCAGGTGGATTGGACGGTCCGGTCGGTGGGAAGGGTCAAGTCCTCCAACAATTGACTGTCTAGAATATCCAACTCCACTGAAACGTACGTTATGGGAGGGGTCTGGTGTGAGGCCCACTGACATTCATACTGAACAGCAGCCCTTCACTCAAGCCGTGTTTAGAGCCGCCACAGGAACTGGTGTTAAGGAAACGCCCTATACATCCACTACAGGTTTCACTTGACAGATACTACTGAAGAGGAAACCGCCGAAAGCTCACACCCTTCCTGTCAGAAGCTGCGAACCCCATCGCTTTTTCTGCACAAAGTTCGAACGCGCTCTCGGCTCTGGCTGTGAATCGCTACTCACACTTGTGGATGGGGGGGTGGGGGTGCACAGCGGAAACGTTCACACTGGTCTCCACAGACGCTGGCAACGTATACCATTACGAGGACACCCTGACCAACGTGGGTTCAATCTGTTAAAAAACTGGAGTTCAGGTTCATGTATTCTATACCTATAAACACCAAAGACCTCGCTCTCTCACCACTAACTCTCCCATTTCCCGAGTACCTACAGCGTTTGGGTTACATTTACATTTAGCAGACGCGGTTATCCAAAGTATTCCAATGAAGGGTCACATACAGAATCCCTGGAGCAATGAAAGTTAAGGGTCTTGCTCAAGGACCCACATTGGTAATTTCAGTGGAGCTGGGATTTAAACCCACAACCCTTGGAGTGCTAGCTCAACACCCCTGAGCCACCTCACCTATAAGGCTTGGCATTGTGATTCGCTATCGTGTGCTTGGAGAAACCAAGTACTTCTCACCGTTCTACATTCCATGGTATGTCCAATCTCCTGATCACACCGGGGTCTTCCAGAGTACCTACAAAGCTGAAACTTGGTTCCTTCATTTCCAGTCATGTCCTTGAAGAAATAACTGCTCCTCGCTTGTCTAAACTCAATGGTTTGTTTGATATCGTCATCGAACGCAAGACTCTTCCAGTGTCACATTGGAGTCTTCCCAAGTACCTACAAAGCGGTTCTCACAGGGATCTTCCTGAGTATCTACGAGGAAGTTCTCGCTTTCCTACGTTCGAGTGTTTGTTCACTATTGCCATCCAACACAACACCGCAGATAGATTGGTGTCTTCGCAAGAATCTACCATCATCATCATTCCCAACCATGTCCTTGAGGAATTAACTACTTCTCACTTTTCTAAACTTGATGGTTCGTTTGATATCGCCATGGAATTCAAGACTCCTCCAGTGTCACATCGGGGTCTTCCCAAGTAAACTAGCAGACGGGAGCAGGAACACTCAGATCTAACAGACCTGGAGAGGTCCTGGAAACCAGGAATCGCCAGGCCGTCACAGCATGGATTCACGGCACTTGAGTGGACCACATTGGGAACCCTTAACCTTCAGCTTGCTGGCTCATGACCCAAACTCCTTGGTTACCCTGCAGATTAGCTTTGTATGTTTGTAATTTGTAGATTTGCTAAGCAAATAGACGTCGCTTTCAAAATAAGAGCATCGCAGATCTGTTGGATATAAACTCAAGTGCATGGCTCTTATTTTGAAGTAGGTCCAGGTTCTGAAAAAAGGTGGTAAAAGGAACGAAGAAGTTGGACTGGCACCGAATAAGTTTATTTATCTTTCCCATGACCTCGCCGATCAAATCTAATAAATAAATATACACTAGTAACCGCACAATTCATAGTAACATTATTACAACAGGTTCAGGATTTTCGGCACGAACACCAATGGCCACAGACACATGGCATGGACGTCGATGCATGCAAAGCGCTAACTCTCTAATAAAGCGGTCCTGAAGCTGCAGAGGTAACAGGAATAGTATTTTTGGCATGTCATCGTCCCACATGTCCGTTCCAGGTTGTGCTGTAGAGTCGAATTCCTAAAAACCAAGCCCTGCCACCTGGTGGCGCCACGTCGTAATGTGTTCTGAATGCATTCCATGGGTACAGCTATGGATTAAAAGAGTAAAAATCGCCACCTGCTGGCAGAGTTAGGGACTGCAGGCGAATTCCAACCCTAGGTTAAAAAACGATCAGCAGCGGCGGCGGTCTGTCGACGCGTCGCTGAACAGATGGCTAGACGGATGGGTGCATGCTTCGGGTCGTCGTAGTCACTCCCCCTCCCGGTTGATGTATGCCACGTGGAAGTCTCCTTGGCACTTGAAGAGGTTGAGAGTGGCACTTGGGTGCTGTTCAGCCATCCAGTGGCTGTCCCAGGTACACCATGGTGACTTCGGTGTTGCCGTAGACGGCCGAGACGGCGGGGAAAAGGCAGGCCTTGGGAAGGCCGCGGAAAGCCACGCCCAGGAACTCGAAGCCTCGCTCGAAGGCCAGCGTCTTGTCGTCCATGTCCAGGATGACGCGGATGCGCTCGCCAATCTGGAAAACAAGTCACGCTACGGTGAGTTTACCTAGCAAAATGCGTAGGGGTGAAAACGGTATACCGCCGTGTCGTTAGCGGGGGTGTCGCGGGGGTCACGTTCCAAAGCCCCCACTGATTCTCCCACTTCCTGAGTACCTACGATCACGCGTTCAAAAACAATAGCCTTTGTTACAAAATCCTCCAACGTAGCGCAGCACGGGTACTCCGCTAGTTATTTATTGATATGATTACAGCTTCATAAACCCCGCCCACACTCGCATTAACACTTCATACGCTTTTAAACATCTAAACTCTTAAGAAACATGTCACCAAATCCCACAATACGACAAAAACTGCTAAGCAAATTAAATATATTTACAAAACCAACTTACGCAAACTGACCCGCGATATCGCGAGGGACATCTAGACATTTCCTCATCTATGCTCCCGGGCTAAACGTATGCATTTAATAAAAGTGCGGCGTATAACAGAGAAAGTAACGGTCCAAGAACTGAGCCCTGAGGTACTCCGCTGTTCGTTTGATGGAACTTGGCCACGCCTTTCCAGACTAAGGCTTCAGAGGTACTTACGCAGTCTGTAGTACTAACGGAATCCCAGTGCTGCGCCCAGGTGGAGAACCTGATAATAGCGTGAAAGTAGAAAGGCAGTTGTTTTTGAATGAGTGATGACTTAGTGGTTAGCACGTTCTCCTTTCAGTGCTGGGGGGTTCCCAGTTCGAATACCAATCTGGGTGGACTTTCCATGTCCTCCCCGTGTCTGTGTGGGTTTCCTCCCACAGTCCAAAAACATGGATTCAAGGTCAACTGAACGTTCTAAATTGCCCTGTGTGTATGTATGTAAGTTAGTGTTGTCGTCTTTGTAGCCGTTTAACGCTAAGAGTCTCGTTGCAATTTTTACAAATAAGGTGATGTTCTCCTGTGAGCAAGTGTTCCTCGGTTGGTCCTATGAGCAACCTCATGGAGATAACTTTGGGTTTTATAGGTATAAATATAGAGAAATTAAAGGACCGAGCACTGAACCCTGAGGTTCTTCAGTGTTTGCTTGATGGAATTTGGACATGCCTCCTCACAACACCTTGAAAGACTTCTCAGAATGAGGACTAACGCTTCAGGGGCACTTAGCAGCCTTCAGCTCAACCTTCTACCTCAACACGTCTACACTTAAACTCTGGTGCCACCTGGTGGACGTTAACGGCACAAATAGGATCAAATGAATTCAGGTGACAGAGGTGACAGAGATGGAGTTGCCGGGGCAACAAGGATGGAACGGACTAGGCGCTGAAGAGGGACGGGGGGACGGGGGGGGGGGTACGTTTTAGGGACCAAGTTAGTTATAAGAGGTAAGATATTTATTGGCTCCTATTTATCCTCAGTGATATTGAGGATAAACAACAAAGGAGAGGGTTGATGGATGTGGTGAGGGAGGACATGCAGAGGGTTACATTATTAAGGGCTAGAACAATTCAGTAACGTCAACTTTCCAATTGGAAAATCATAGAAAGGACCACCAGGAGGCGAACCTGAGACCTTCTTACTGTGATCTGATTATCTGCTGAAGTCATGTGTTATTCTGTAGTTCTTAACATGACCATACATGGCACTCTTGGTCTTAGCAGGACCGTCACTAGCGGTCAGTAGCGTTCTGTGGTAAATAACTACATGGAGAACCTGATGGGTTTAGCTCTGTGGGCATTTTTCCCCTGGACGTCACCGGATCCTCCAAAATCTGAGGTGGTTAAGCGTCATAAGGCTAACAATGCTACATGCAAGCTAATGCTAACACACATCTGTTAGAGGTAAAGTGGGACATAGGGGGCAGATGACCTTGTTGCTCTTCCTCATTCTGCGAGGACAAGCACGATTGTATTTAAGGGTAACATAACTGGACAACAACAACGTTAGCATGTAGCAATTTTAGCCTTACGGAGAACCTAACTGGTGTTGTTCTGTGGACAGTTGGAGGTGGGTTCAGACTCACCTGGTACTTGGGCGCGTTGTTGCACTGCGGGAAGTTGCCGTTGACCTCGCCGTTGTGCAGCAGGTTGTTATCGACCAGGTTCCAGCCCCAGCTCTGGTCGTCGCTTCCCAGGAGAGCCACGTAGCCCTGGCATTGCATGGGCGCCCTTTTGGTGGCGATCCCGATCACGGCCACCGTGCCGAGGGGTCCCTCCCACCAGATCTCCCAGGCGTGCCGGCCCTCGGAGAAGCCGATTTTCCCGCGGGCGCCGTCGGTGCTCTGAGCGATGGGGTTCCGGTGGAGCGTGAAGCCGTTTTTCTTGACGTACACGTTCCTGGAGCAGTCGTTGGAACTCAGCGCGTGTTGGTACGCCTTCAGCTACGGAGAGAACAGGGTGCAGCGGTGTTCAAAACCAAAGCTAGTGCACTAGATAGTGTGTCAAATTCAAGTCTCCTAGATTTGTAGTGTACACTACAGCTGTGTCCAGAATCAACCCACACTACAAAGCTAGTGCACTAGTGTCAATTTTGTTGTACTGTTGTTCTTGCTTACTATATAGTGCACTACAAACGTCTCCTAGATTTGTAGTGTACACTTCAGCTGTGTCCAGAATCACTCTCTATTACAGATATAGTGCACTAGGTAGTGTGTCAATTTTGTTGTAGTGTTATTCTCACACTGTTGTAAAAAGCGCTATATAAATAAATTACTTACTTACACTATATAGTGCACTTCCAAGTCTCCTAGATTGGTAGTGTACACTACAGCTGTGTCGCTTTCAATTACAGATCTAGTGCACTAGGTAGTGTGTCAGTCTTGTTGCAGTGTTATTCTGGCTCACTATATAGTGCACTACTAAATACCCCCTAGATTGGTAGTGTACACTACAGCTGTGTCCAGAATCAACTCATACTACAGATCTAGAGCACTAGCTAGTGTGCCTGCCATGTTGCAGTGTGTTGTTCTGGCTCACTATCTAGTGCACAGCCATAAACACTATGTAGTGCGTAGGGAACGAGTGAATCGTATTTTCTTTATTCTAAATCAGAACCTCTGCTAAAGTTATTGACAGGTGACGTCACCGCCCAGAACCCTCCCACAACAACAGTAATGGCGTCGCTTTGTAATGTATAAAGAAGCCCCATTATGACAGTGGGTGACCGGGGGGCAGGTGGAGCGGTCAGAGCGCTGCCCCCGGCCCCCCGCGCACCTTGGCTCTGTAGCTGGGCAGGTTGCAGAGGATGTCGGAGCGCAGCGCCTCCGGACTCAGCAGACGGGCGCACAGGCAGCGCCACACCTCGCCGTTGGGTTCGTCCAGGCAGCGGCTCCAGTGCGAGCAGACCAGCGCGCAACTCCGCAGCTCCGTCAGCTCCAGGTACGAGAAGATGTGCTCCAGGACGCGGCCCGGCAGCCGGCCCGCCACCCCTGCGGAGCCGCCCGGGCTGCCGCCAGCCGCAGCAGCGGCAGCAGCCGCCACCGCCGCGCCGGACATGTCGCCCCGTGGACTCGCTGATGACCCGCCGCCGTGGAGCTCCGTCAGCAGCCGGGCCGAGCAGCCATGTTTACCGCGGACACCACCGAACCCGCCCGTCCACAGGCGGCCTGCATTCACTGCTCCAACGCCCCAGTAACGACACCCGCTATTGGCTGGCCGCTATGTGACGTCACTGCCATATTTGCATAACAGTCCATTTGAAGCTGTAGAGTAAAGGAATTGCATTGTGGGAAAGAAAACCAATGATAAATATGTTGGAACTACAAATAAACTCTTTACTTCTCAAAATAAATGTAAACTTTAACTTTAACTTTAACTCACAAATGACATTTTCACACAAATGACATAAGTCTTACATTTTCGTAAATTACGAAAATAAAGTTTACGTATTAAAAAAGGTTTACGCATAAATAAAAATCTAAATTGCATAGTTTCACGTAAAGTACAATAGTTACATTATGACATTTTTTTTACGTAAATAAATAATTTTTACTTGAATTACATAAATTGTACGTAAATAATATAAATCATTCTTACATATTGAAAAACCTTTTTTGCGTCAATTACATACATTTTACATACATTTTGTCGTTTTTACATAATGACATAAATCACTTCTAAGCGAATTACATTAATAATTTTTCCGTAACTTACAGAAGTAATTTCCAATAACATCAATAAAAAAGATTTTTCGCTAATCGCTATTTAAAAAAATTGTCGCTACACAAATATCTCAAAACAGCCAAAGTGGAATGAATTAAATATAAAAACCACATTTATCCACAAAACAACCTTTACCACGAGGATGCGACACGGGAGAACACCTTTGTTATTATTATTATTGTTGTTGTTATACGCCTTTAAGGACCTTGATAACAATGACGTCGCTGTTAGCGTCTTTTGTACCAGCAGATGGCGCTGATGAGACACGTCACCCAAACACGTTCTTATAATCACCTTAAAGCCAATTTAATGTTCTTAAAAACGTAATAAATGATATTATACGAACTTCAAAAACCGAAATCTATTCATTCCACATTTACACTCACACTTCATGCCAGCAGGTGAGGATGGTGATGGACCGCTTCTGTCCAGGATGATTCTCCACCTTCCGTCATATTCCGTGTATTATTGTAAACAAATCTTGAGAAAGAAGTGTAACTGTACTCAGCTTTGTTATTGCTTTATTAATTAACTTTAATCGGAGAATTATATTAAATGCACAACTCTGACATCGGTTCATTACCCAGGAGTTTGGCTCACATACAGTCCTATCCCAGCCCTTTTCATCCCCAGTGCTTTTCTAAGGACATGTTAGCGTTAAACTCGTAACCAAACACATTTCATCTCTATTTAGTGGCAGGTTGGTGACGTCTGCATCCAGATGGCGTTAAAACAACACAATACCCTTAATATTAATCTTACTTATGTTAATGGTTACAGAAGTATTGGGAAAGACCCTATAGCTGCAGTTATGCGTTTCGGACAGCCGTATGATCTCAGCATTGTAGACACACTTTAGGGAAGGCCCCTTCTCCTCCCTCAGCATTGTAAGCCCATATAGACAGGGTTGGGTGAGTGGGGCGTACTCGGAGCCCTTTGGGATGAATATATATGAGAATAGCTGTCCCAGTAATTTTGTCCATGGAGTTTATTGACTATGACATCATCTTCAGTGGTCAGTAACATCAGGAACGTCACTTTGTCCGCAGGACATGACCATGTTTCTTAAATCGACTGCATCCCACACGCAGCGCTGCCTGATCAGGTCCTCACTTAGAGCTGAGAGAGAAGCTGAGCAGCACCGTCCACGTTCACCGGCTCCTGTGGTCTCTTCTTCATTACCTGCGGGATACGGAGTGGAAGACACGAGTCAGATGTGTATA
>JAOUQT010338934.1:0-12976 GCA_025769995.1 Xyliphius kryptos | reverse complement strand
TCTCCGGCTGCTCCGGTTTTCTCCTGCATTCCAAAGACATGCATGCTAGGTTAATTAGTGTATCTTAATTGTCCATTAGTGTGTGAATGAATATGTGATTGTTTGTACTTCCTGTGATGGATTGGCGCCCTGTCTAGGGTTGTTTCTGTCCTGGTGCCCAGAGTTGCCGGATGAGCATCGGCTTCCCTGTGACCCTAAAACTAGGATTAAGTGGGTGTAGAAAATAAGTGAATAAATGAAAATGGTAAGATTAGTACATTTTATTTTATAGAGTTGTTTACCAAGTCTGAGGTTATCAGCTATCAGTGTTTAAGTCTGGTTTCCAGTGTAGACTATAACTTGCGTTCATTCCCTCATGGAGACTAATGGAGGCGCTGTAAGCGAGTGAATCTAGTCTGATACCTAGGTTACTTTCGGTCATTGGCCCACTTCACCCTATCTCACTCCGATGTTCTATTCTGTGTTTTGTTTATCACTTCAAATATTCATGATCTATATTATAGCATGAACATTTTTTTTAGCTCATTATTTGAATTATTTTGGAGCATGTGTATTTCAATATTTATTATGTTTATTTAATCATCAAATACATTATATATTATACAAAATAATACTGTGAATAGGACCATGATGTATGTTATTAAATATAACCTCGAACACTTCCTCACGCATTAACTTCATCATTGTAACACAAAATGCATGATGTAACCACGGGAGCCACATTCGTGATGTCATATCACCCCACTCCGTTTCTGCTCTTCTATTGGCCAGTTTCTCTGGTTCCACGGGCGGAGTAAAAGTCTGCAGATCACAATAGCATGATTATTCAAAAGCCCTCCCCTTAGGCATTCTCATTGGCAGAGAGAAACATACCTACCACAGCCCTATAGGACGTACTGTAAACATGATTACACTTGTACTCGTATATATTATTTTAAAAGCTTAAACATGTACGTTCACTTGAACTATTGAAACTATTTTAAAACTGTTTTAATCATTTTAATTATAGCCGATAAACAGTACATTACACGACGTACTGATTCATTCCTTGTCGTTTTAAAATCCGGATGAATATAATCATATGTTAATAAACATATTTCTGTCGAAGAACGCGGTACTAAAATGAGATTTCCTTATTAATGCATAGAAAATCTATATTGTCCCTCGATAGCAAGCTAATGAGTAAACTGCAATTTATACAATTAATGATCTCTGAAACGTTCACATGTGAATGGAACGTGGAAAGCGTGACGTAGGCAGAAATCTGTGCTTGGATTGGTCACAGGTGCAGTCTGTCACTCTCAGCGTCTTCAGGGTTTGTGCGTCCTGTAAGCACGCGACTGCGCCGACTAAACTATGTTTAGACAAGTTTGTGTTGTGCCCGCGAGTGTGGAAATGTTAGCAGGTAGCATGTTGACAAATTAGACGCAAATATGTCTTTTTTATAAAGTCTGAACTGCATGTTTTAAACAAATGCAGCCATACATACAGTTGGGTCCTACAGTGCTTGCAAGAAGTTTCGAATTTATGTGGAATACGGGTTTGTCTTTGGAACTGCACATTTTACACCTCTGTTGAAGCGAGAGAAGAGAATATTCGGTAAAATGAATACCATGTCTTTTGACGATCCGTCACTGGATAGCTTGGATCCAAGTTTATCCCTGCATGATCCAAGTGATATTGACACAGCTCTACTGAACGACATTGACGGTAAGATGGGCTGGTTATCAGTTTCCTAAGCTATTGTTTACACTTTACCCCTGAATAGATGTATATAGCTATTTGAAGTTTTTTTTGTTTGATTCTACCAAATCGGGCGGTTAAATTACACGCGGAAGTTATTGTTGTGTTTGCCTTTATTGCCCATAAATGATGTTATTACATGCGTTATAAAGGAAATATTCATATGCAGATGCACATTGTGACGATCTACAATGAATCATAATTCAATAGAGCCACATATCAATAAGTACACATGCACCAACACAAACGGGGTATCCCTATATCAATTTAAAAAATAATGGGGGAAATCGGGGAAATTAATGTGTATTATTATTATTATTATTATTATTAAGCATTATTAGAAGTGTATTGATGGTATGTGTATCAATAGTTTGAGTTATAAGTTGCGTTGGTGCTGGTGTGGTTGCCTTGTCCTAGCGAACTTGCGCGCCTGACGCCACCAGAGGTTACTTCCGTTCATTCCCTTTACCGTGGCAAAGCATCTAATATCATCGTTCTTCATAAGTACCTCAGACCTGCCTTGTCATACCTCTTTATAATTTCTTAATAATTGACATTTTATTACACAATTACACGTATTGCATAAATAAAGACACGAACCGTGCTTGCTGCTTATTTTAAAAATGATACCGCATTTAATATTTGTATGGTATGAATATTTGTAAATTTATCCCCCAGTGCTTCCGTTTTCATCCACTTTTGCCTGAAACATAGAGCTGGATAACCGCAAGTAACCTCCAGTGTCCGATAGTAACCCGATCTCAGTAGAGCTCAGCGCTCGCTCCTCCCACCGCGAACGTGACAGTGTTACTGCCCTCGCGCTCTCTCTTATTGGTCGAGAGGGATCACCTCATCCAAAACAGTGGTGCTCAGATCCCTGTTAGGGCTGTTCACTGAGCTGTGTGTGTTAACCACGTGATGTATACATGCAAGTGTTACGTACATACATTATTTAAGCAATACATTATTTAAGCATGTTTACTGACGAATTACTGTAGAAACGTCAATGCAATGCATTGCTTCTTACATTATCCCATACATACAAACTTACATGTATATCTAAACAGCTAAGAAGGGAATGGAGGGAATCTTAAAACTAAGTAGCGACAAGTCATGGCTGGAGCAAGGCACCTAACCCCCAGCTGCACCTGTGTGTGTGTATTTGTGTGTTTTACTGCACGGATGGGTTAAATGCAGAGGACCAATTCCTCTGTGAAAGCATAGTGGCAGAATGTTTCACTTTCACAATAATTAGCATTTGGGCTTAACACAAACATTAGCATTATCATACATTGGCATTAGCTGTTGTAATTATCACTGGCAATCAGCATTAATTGTTGTTATTATTAGCAATTATAATGAGGAGTTAGAATTAACACCAGTATTGGCAAACAGACAGTAAAATTAGCAGTTAGTATTATTATTATTACTGCAACACGTGCTAGAATTAGCTGTTAGAAATTAGCATTAGTAGTTAGCATTAACTGTTAGCATTACCAATTAGGATTAGCAATCAGTATTAACACCAACATTAGCAATTGGCATTAGCTAATAGAAATTTACCATTAGCAATATGAAAGGCCCAATCACGTGGTTTCAGACTTGATTGAAATCAGATGTCGCATCACGATCAGGGATCAGATATATATTTTATTCTCATTAATTATGTCAGTGCTATATATTTCAAGCTTATTATTGTAGAAAAATACCCTAGTAGAAGTGTCTCGCCTTCGTATAAATCCATGAACGGATCACAATATTTTATTGCCGTGAACCTCTGTAGAATACGGCAACAGTTTGGGCAGAAGGTGTGCAAAATATGTCTGCTGTGTGGAGATACTTTACAGTCTATGAGAATAACAGGGTAAGGACAAAGCTGCGTTTAATACAACAAACATAATTAGGCATTTTAAAAACAAACACCCGCAACAATACACAGAATTTTTACTAAATCAGCACAGTCCAAAATGACGCAGCTTACGCTGCACGAAACTTTCAAGCAGAAAAATAAAATGCCCAGCGATGGTGAAAAGGCACAAACAATTATCGCCAAGAAAGTCCAGATGTGCTGCTGTTTTTTATTTCATTTACAATTGCACTGTTTTTACGAGTTAATAGTTTATTACTTGATCAAGCTACTTTATAGAAGTGCTTTGTTATACTGTTGCACTATTTATCATTACTTGATTGTTCAAGCTACCTTAAAGAAAAATGCAATGTTTAAGTGTTAAATGATAAAATAAGGTAAGTAAAATAAAAATAGGGGACAACCTGGATCTGCTTATTTGCATTTGTTCATTTTTTTCAACGTCTTACAAATCGTATCAGGACTCGAGTAAGTCGGATCAGGGCCAAAAAAAAAACAGATCAGGACATCCCTAATTAGCAGTTAGCATTAGCAATTAGCATTTTTACAAATATTATTTCTTGTTAGCAATTGCTGTTAGCATTAGTCGTTAGCATTAGCACTGTTAGTATTTGCAGTTAGCAATTAGCATTAACAGTTACATAAGCAATTAGCATTAGCTATCAGTAATTACCATTAGCAGTTAGCATAAGCCGCTAGCTTTATCAGCAACATTAGCAATACATTACAATTATTAAGTCTATGGATTGTCCTCACAACTATAGTAATGCCAACTTATTTGTGTGTGTGTCTATGATAGAGAGGATGGAAAAAATCCCTGAGAAAGCTGAAAATGCGTCCTCCAAAGAAATGGCCATAACTCAGAAATCTATGAAACTATTGGTTAGCCAGAAATATGGCACAAGAGAGGACCCTCTGATGATCGCTGTGATGTAAAAATTATTTATATAGATAATAAAATGTCTGATTTATGACAGGTTAAACACAAATAAAAAATAAAAAAAGCAAATCTGATTTGCTCAAATAACCATAGCAGTGAATGGGAGTTTTTAGTGTTTAATGCTGAACAAATCCTCATAATTGTAAAAAAAAAACATATATTTTTATCAGTGTCATCTATTAGACTTTTCTCACGGGGTCATGGCCCTACTATTGTACATTTAAGTGGTGTTTATAGCTGAAATGATATTGGTATTGGAGACGTTTGTTTGGTGAATTCAGGGATTTTTTCAGAAACCCGTTTTTCCCTCTGGCACACCTCATGAACAACCACTCATAATTTAGAATATATATAAGATATCGCTTAACCGAAAATATTGTAAGCGTGGGGAGACCTTGGGCTTTGATGTAATATAAAATTGGTGTATATTGATGAAAAATTTACAGAGTTGTGACAGTTTCGAAAATCTGCTATTAATGTCTATGGGGATTTTAAAGGATGTTGTTCTAAACAAATCATCATATATTGACGAGGAATTAGTCCCATCTTTACGTTTTTATGTTTAAATGGAGTTTCTAGGTCAAACTATAAGAATAAACTAAAAAATTAATGCCTTTAGACATTTTATTATATGACCCAAAACCTAGGCTGTAAAATATAGACCATAGATATTGGACATTTGCCCAGAGTATAAACACTGTCATTCCCCATTTATTAAAGTTCAGTTAATGCGTTGTCCTAGTCATTGTCCGAGAGGATATGGAGCATATCGTGGGAAAACTGGGCGTGAGGTGGTAATGTAACCTGCATGAGACGCAAGTCAATTAGAGGACACTATACACTTATACATAACACTGGATTATGAATACCTGGCCAATAACTGTTTAAGTTGCCTTTTTTGTTCATTGCAACACACTGATGTCGGAAACATACTCCGCAAGGTAGCGAATATCCTCCGTTTAAAAATTTGACCAATGCAAGTTGCAGCAGATCCAGCAGTTAGCCTTGCTAGTTTGACAATACGTAGCTGGGCCTCATTGTGACTTGAGCAAGTTCAGTTTTGACACAGCTCAATTCACACAGCTCACTGTCCGTTACTGTATAAGAGTAAGGTTTCTCCTTACGAGTTAGCCACAGTAGTGTGTGTTATCAGAACAATCCTGAAATCTCAAACATTAGAAATGGTATGTGTCTGCATGTCTTTGAGTGCATTGGAGGAGAAATTGACAGTTTTTCACGAACCAGCTAGATATTAAACTTGTATTACAAGGCACCAGAAATACCACAGCACTGTGGTATTGTATAGGCATAGGTTTCTAGGTTACTGTCACACCGACATGTGCTTGTTGTCCCATTTTAAAATGATAGGCCTTAATATGCATATAGTTGTAATAACCTTCACTCTTATGGGAATAATTTTAAATTTTAGAGTGTGGCCGTTGGGGTTATGTGCCCATTCTACCCCCAACAGCATCAAGAACAGGTCAAGAAATCTAATGTCTCATCAGCTAATCTCTTTCTCCCACAGACATGCTTCAGCTCATCCACACCCAGGAGGTGGAGTTCGGCAGCTTGTTTGATCAGAACTCTTTTCCACCACCGGCTCTAACGCATGACCTTTCGGCCCTGGCTCCGTCCAGCTTGGCCCCTTCCAGCCTGGCGCCTGCTTCCCACACTTCCTCCCCTGCCTCCTCCACCTCATCCATCCTGAGCAGCAGCCCACATCTGGATGCTCTGCTGGGTCCACCTGTCAGTCGCAGCCCCTCCACCCCAGAGAAGACCTTTCATGTCACGAACTTTCAGCAGTCTCCCTCCACCCAGGTGAATTCTACACCTGCAACCCCAAGTCAGGTGAAGCAGTCCAAAGCTCTGACAGCTCAGCCGGTGATTCATCCACCAAGCCAGACTCCCCAGAACCCTACATTCTCATCGAGCCCTCAGCTGCCTGTGGCTAACTATGCAAACCAGAAGGGATACACTGGTATGGTTGCTTTTAATATTTTGTGTATGTTTAAAGGTTTACGGCAGCAAAGATTAAGTTACATCATCCCTCAATGATATCTGTCAAACCATGCAAATAAGTACCTTATTTGCTTTGTTGTTTTAGCAATAGCATGTAAATGCATGGCACTTCCTGATACTAGTTTGTGTTCTATTACAAGGCTGAAAAAAATAATTAAGATGCTTATCAAGTATGAGCTTACCTTATACCTTATCTTTCTTCTTTGTTGGCACTTCCTGTGCCAACTTGTTAATAAGTTAACAGTGATTGGCTACACTAAATATTTTCTAAAATAAAAGAAACTAAAATTTAAATAAATCGTTATTTAGTTAAATATATTTTCCAAACAAGTGAACAACTTTTTTTTTTTTTTTTTTCTTTTTGCAACTTATATATATATGTGTGTGTGTGTGTGACATACCAGAGTTCAAAAAAGGACAAATTGTTGGTGCACGTCTTGCTGGCGCATCTGTGACCAAGACGGCAAGTCTTTGTGACGTATCAAGAGCCATGGTATCCAGGGTAATGTCAGCATACTACCAAGAAGGACGAAACACATCCAACAGGATTAACTGTGGACGCAAGAGAAAGCTGTCTGAAAGAGATGTTCAGGTGCTAACCCAGATTGTATCCAAAAAAACATAACACTACGGCTGCCCAAATCACAGGAGAATTAAATGTGCACTTCAACTCTCCTGTTTCCACCAGAACTGTCAGTCGGGAGCTCCACAGGGTCAATATACATGGCCGGGCTACTATAGCCAAACCTTTGGTCAATCGTGTCAGTGCCAAACGTCGGTTTCAGTGGTGCAAGGAGCACAAATCTTGGGCAGTGGACAATGTGAAACATGTATTGTTCTCTGATGAGTCCACCTTTACTGTTTTCCCCACATCCGGGAGAGTTACGGTGTGGAGAAGCCCCAAAGAAGCGTACCACCCAGACTGTTGCATGCCCAGAGTGAAGCATGGGGGTGGATCAGTGATGGTTTGGGCTGCCATATCATGGCATCCCCTTGGCCCAATACTTGTGCTAGATGGACTCTGTATTGGCCGCAAAAGGAGGCCCTACACCATACTAATAAACTAATTGTCTAACCCCCTGTGTATATATATATACACAGATAGACAGACAGACATACAGACAGACAGTGGGTAGACTGTTAGACAAACAGAGAGATGGGTGGACAGATACTTAGACAGACACTAAAACAGACAGAAAAAATGTGCAAATGCAAGTAATAAATGATAGGTCCAGTGTTTAGTCCTTGACAGTTTAACATGACAGCACATGGCTTCTAGGTTAACAGCCTTTACTTATCATGCCAATCCACAGAAGGTGATATATTAATCAAAAGGAAAAAAATTGATCCTGAGGCTTTGTGAACTCTAGTGTTTGATAAAGAGGCTCTCACGTATGTGTGCTCAGCCCTTAGACACAAAGGTAAATAACATGTAGTCAAAGGTGAGCTCGGGGACAGAAGGCCTCTGTTCAACTGTTATTATAAAGAAAAAAAACAACAGTAGCCATCAAGTTCATGCAATTATGAGCTGAATGTGCAATGTAGTATGTCTGTCCAAGAACAGAGAGAAAGAAAGAGAGACAGAGAGAGAGAGACCTTTGACATATCTTTGTTGTTACATTCTATTTCACAAAAACTTTCAAGGAAAAGAAATTTAGGTGGTCAGTAAAAATCAAAATATATAAATATATTCACACATATTTACACACACACACACACACACACATATCATATTTTTTTTTGTTAAAGAACTAAAGATAAAAAAAAAGCTATGACAAGAAAAGGAAAAAAATATACACAATATTTACATAGAAAAACATTATCCTGTTAGTGTGGGTGTATGAGTCTGTGGTCCATGTGCTCGTCCATGATGAGTCTGTTAAATATCCATCACTGTCGGCCTCACACTCCATTTCACCATTTCACTCCTTATCGTCCTGTTCGCCTTTTCTTTTCGGCACTTTGAACACAGCGTTCTCGGTCTCCATATCGCTACCGGCTGATGTTTTCAGAGCGATTTCACGCCTCATGCCGACTTTGACCTCAGCGGTGTCTATGATTGCAGACCCCCCCGGAAAGTGCCGTTTTTGTTTACCCCGAGTCAGCCTTTCTCTCCTCCTGATCGGCTGCGGGTTTCGCCCTAGTGTCCATACCGTTACTGTGATTGGGTTCCACAGAGTCACCACTGATGTTACTGACTGTTTTAGGCTCTGCTGATAGAGACACTGAGGTCGGAGTTTCGACTGCTGCAGTTTGCTTTGTCCTGGCGGCATTAGCAGCCAATACGATCGCTTGTTCTTCATGTTCCTCCTTGTTTAGTATCAGGGCTTGCATGCTGGAGCCTCCGCCGTCGGGTCCGGTACTCTGTGGGCAGCACTGAACCAGGTACCGCATTGAGCCACACTGGAAACACCTCATGAGAATGTCCGAGGTCACAAAAACAGTGTAATTAACACCATTGATTTTAAAACTGAGGATCGGGCTGAGCTCCTCGTCATTGTTCATTGTTCATCATTGTTCAGCACCATGTGAGTTGCCAGCGGGAAGATTTGTTTGCTTGTTTGTTTAATAGGTTTATTAACATTATCTTTGACATCGATAACCATGTTGATGACAGGAACAAGGTTATATTTATACACAAGTCAGTGACAATTTAGCATCTACAATTCACCCAACATGAATGTCTTTAGACAGTTGGAAAAAACCGGAGCACCCGGAGTAAACCCACGCAAAACTGGAAGAACATGCAAACTCCACACACAAATTTCCAGGTCGGCCCATCTGGGGATCGCGCCAGGGTCCTCTTGTTGTGAGATCACATCACTTTCCACTGCGCTACCGTGCCGCCTCTGCCACCGGAAAGAAATAACGTTTTAGCAGTAGCGACCTGGATCCGATGTAGAATTTCGTGACTGGTGTCACCAGTTTACCATAAAGTTAAAATTATCGTTCTAACAGTTCATCAAGGAGATACAGAAAGAAGTTTGATATTATGATCCTTTTTGATGGTCAACTGAGTGGTTGAACGGGAACTGGTGCACCAGTTTGTTTAATTCCACTCTTTACCAGGTCAATCATTCTTTTTATGGAGTTAAGAAACTGAACGATGCCACTGTTCATAATGGAGGCAGCCACAAGGTTGAGATGGCCCACTGTTTCCCCCACTGCCAGACAGCATTCCTCCAAGCTGACATCGGAGGGTATTTTAACGCTGGCGTCGACGTGTTAGGCACGTGTAGTAAATGGCCGTCAAGGGTTAAGAAAACATACAGGACACACGTGTCGGGTGTAAAATCTCAACGGCTTCTACAATTAAACACGTGAAAAAAAAAAACATTTAACTGAAAAAAAAAAAAGCAAACCATATAATATCAATGTTCCTAACTTTTGTTTTTGGCAACGTTCCAAAACATCGACTCTCACTCTGTTACTTGTGCATGCTCAGAAAGACAGCGAGAGAGAGAAAGAGAAAGAGAGAGAGAGAGAGAGAGAGAAGCTAAGATGAGAAGAAAAGTGATAAAACAACCGGGGGTTTTGTTCTATGCTGCTGCTGACATTATAAATGTATGAACTGTGGTCAGCAAGTGAAGAAAGCAATGAATGAGCCAATACATACATAGATGACCTCCAATCATGAAATTGTCCTAATTAGAGGAAAATTACAGAGAGATTTCTTTAATTGTCATTAAAAATGGCTGCATTACTACTGTTCTAACTGTAAGCTCAGATTCCCATTCTTGCCCGACAGAAGTAAACGTCAATGATGTATTTGAGTCTGAAAATCATTTGCATCAATGTGTCATGAATTCTGAGATTTGTTTAGTGTGTAAACATTCTTTGTAAAGAGTGATTATTTGAGATAATAAGATTTCTTTACGCTTGCACTTTTTGGCATAATTCTAAGTCAAGTCTATTGTGTTTGTGTCATCTATAGATGTGGACATGCAAATATTCAGCTTGGCTAAACTACTTGCTCTGTGTGTAGAAGCACCAGCACTTGTGTCCACTCCTTGTGAATTTTCCCCCAATTTTTTAATGGCCATTTCTTGACAATCCTCAAGGCTGCGGTTATCCCGGTTGCTTGCACACCTTTGTCTACCACTATTTTTTACTTCCACTCAACTTTCCATGAATATGTTTGGATACAGCAATCTGTGAACAGCCAGCATCTACAGAAATTAGCTTTGGTGGCATACCCTACTGTGAAGTGTGTCAATGACTGCCAATGTCTTCCCCATGATTGTGTAACCTACGGAAACAGACTAAAAAAGTCTGCTTGTACAACATTTCTTTAATGTGGATAAAATGTGTTCATGACTCTGGGTCTAGGCTAGTCCAAATAATAATAATAATAATAATAACATCCTGATATTCAGTCACATGTAATATTTTTACCTGCAAACATAATTGCAGATTTGCACGAACAAAAATGCATTTTATTAACCTAAAAGTTATTCATTTCTTTTTTACTTGTATTATCTTTGAATTCCAGTGGATCTCAGATTTCAAGACTCACACAGTTATCCTCCCAACACTAATTAGACAGCAATTTAAAACAAATGATTGCCACGAAATAGATTTTCTGTTTGTGTGATATATAATAGTTGGAGCAGGGATAAAAGAGATAAAAAAAATGATGTTGATGGCTGTTGTGATTGCAGATGGCTGACATGGCTTTAGAAGCTGTAAAACACTGGAGGTGAAAAATGATTTGTGTGGCAGATTTATTTCCCACTGTAACTCCAAAATAGCTACACCTCAAATTAATGGTGCTTTTAAAGTAATGCTGCTGTGTGTGTTTTTTTTCCCTCCTTGTCGAGTCTGATGCTGTTATATAACAGCTGGTTAGAAAATGTTGGAGACTTCACAGTCAGTTTTTACATTTTTATATAAAAGGGAAACCCTTAGAGAGCTATTAGTAATAATATACACGACTGCTTTATTCAGCATGTTCTGCTAGTAAACTGGGTTCTGTGTGTATATACAGTATAAATATTCAGTACTGCGCAAAAAATATTTTATAATTTTAATACATAATGGAAGCTGCTCTTTTTTCCCCCAAAAAAGTGTGACTCCAGAAGAACTGTGTCAGATTCTCCAAGACACTCTGAAAACCTACCACATTATTACTGTACTGTGCAAACGTTTTATGCACATGCAAAAACATGCTGCCAAGCAAAGGTACTTATAAAGGTGTATAATATTTATTTATTTATTGTCCTCAGCACCAGTGTCTATTCTAAACACAGGAACATGGTCATACTCATACACAAGTCTCATATCGTACACAAAGTCATATAACAATACACAGGTTAGTGACAATTTAGCATTTTCAATTTACCTAGTGTGCATGTCTTTTGACTGTGGGAGGAAAGCAGAGCACCCATAGAAAAACTCACGCGAACACGGGGAGAACATGCAAACTCCACATAGAAATTCCCAAGTCGCTCCAGCCTGGGATTGAACCCGGGTCCTCTTGCTGTGATGCCACAGAACTATCCACTGTGCCAACACAGGCCGCCCCAAATGTGAATAATAAATATGATTTTAAATAAAAGTATATTAAGCACTGTTAATTGTAGTACATTAAAGTGATTTATTTTCATTTAAACAGTGTTTCAATGTACAATTTTGCTATATGCATATTGCAAAGAGCATATCTGAGAATGTGACAGAGCTCTTCTGGAGACTTTAAATGTCACGCTTTTAGGAAAGAAAGAGCAGGTTTCCTTATGTATTTTTGTCTACAGTGTACTCTGTTATGTAACCTGCTATAAGACTCTGTCTGTCCAAGAAACTGATTTTTTTTTTACTTTGTCTTAAAAGTGTCCTGTGCATAAAATGTTACATTCTTTACTGACATACTGTACAGTTGTTTTCCCCTTTGTTTGTTGGAAAAGACAGACATACAGACCAACAGACAGAGAGACAGACAGACAGAAGGGTAGACAGACAGAAAGAAGCAGAAAATACTCAGGTACTGTGCAAAAGTCTGCACATGCCGACAAGCAATGTTTCCTTCAAATGTGTGCAATAAATATGATTCTTATAATAAAATATAATAATATAGAATATGTAAGGTGCAGTAAAGTAAGTCTTTTTTTAAACATTGTTCCAGAATATCTTGGAGAATGTTCCACAGGTCTTCTGGAGAGTCTGACCGTCATATTTGCTTCTTTGTTGGCAGAAACGTGAATTGTTTTTTTTTGTCTTAAAAGTGGTCTGTACATGATCTGTTGTATTCTTTACTGACATGTACTGTATTATGTTTTGTTGGAAGCGTATTGAGTAGAAATCTAAAATAATTCTTTGTCTACTGCCTCATTGATGCAAAAGAATAGGAGGCATTAGACCTTTACACAAAGAATGCTATTTATATCTTTATAAAACATATACATCACATT
>JAOUQT010338925.1:0-12976 GCA_025769995.1 Xyliphius kryptos | reverse complement strand
ACACATATACACACACACACACACACACACACACCATGCAAACACACAACACAGCAAATACACACACACACACACACTGCATATATCATGCAAACACAGCAAACAAACACACATTGTAAACAAACTGCAATCGATGCAACAAACACACAATGTAATCGCGCACAGTCCTCATGCTTTAATACACACTATAATCACACATTACAAACCAAGTACACACAGCAAAAACACACAGTATTACACACACACACACACACACACACACACACACACACACACAAACGCTACATACAGACTGTCACGCGCGCAGAGATGTTAACTTTGTAGCGAACTTCCTCCCGTGCGCTTTGTTTTTGCGCATGCGCCGACGTGACGCGCGGCTCTTTGATTAAACCTGATTACCGATATATCGGCGGCACGGCGAGGACATCGAACACTCATCTTACTGTGTGCAGACGTGACGGTGGTGCGGGGCGCGTGCTGAGGTTCGGATGGTTCGGTACCGCAGGTCCTGCGTGTGCAACAGAAAAAGGCGCCCCCTCCCGAGAGGAACCAAAAACATCCGGAACAGCGCCATCACACGGCGTTTAACATCCCGCTCTGTGCAGAACATCCGGAATTCTTTTAATTCATTTATAATTTTACACTTTAAAAAAGAACCTAAAAGAAATGATAGAACCAAATAATTATATAAATCTGAAATACAAACGCAGCTGATTACAGCCTTTCACTGGAATTCTGGGGGATCTGATGTGCTATTAAACATGTGTCCTGTCAGTCATTCTTCTGTCCCTAGTCGACCTGCAGTGTAGCATACGCCGCATGATTGAGTCCTATCCCTGCTGCACACCATGAACTCCGGGTGTATTCCTGTAGACAGCGTGTTGTTGGGCAGACTGTATATTTTTGCTTCTGTAACATTACAACGGTTGGCACGACTCTGAAGGAATCACAATGTCGGCGAACGCAGCAGTTTGGTCAGAAATATGCGACTGATCAAAAAAAATTGAAGGAATTGTTGTTTCATGAGGGCGGCATGCTGGCTTAGTGGTTAGCATGTTCTCCTCTCAGCTCTGGGGATTCCCAGTTCTCCCTGTGTCTGTGTGGGTTTCCTCCGGGTTCTCCGGTTTCCTCCCAAATCCCAAAAACATGGATTCAAGGTAAATTGAATTCTCTAAATTGCCCTGTATAGTGTGTGTGTGTGTGTGTGTGTGTGTGTGTGTACTCAGCAATGGATTGGCGCCCTGTTCTAGATGTATCTCCCCATACGTTCACCACAACCCCCCCCCCCCCCTTTCTGGAAGATAATGATGAATGAATGTTGTTTCATGTGAGGAAGGGGAATGGAGCTTCATCAGGGAAAAGGGGGTGGAGCTTTGTCACGAGTATCCCATGGTTCGGGCACTTATTCGTTTACATATGAGAGAGAGAGAGAGAGAGAGAGATGTTGCTGGGGGTCATGTGTTTAATTCATAGTGCGGTCAGTGATCCTGTTATTCATTTATTTATACAGAAGAGGATGGACGAGGTCAGACACTGATGTTGGGTAAGGGGAAGTGCCTTACACTCTCTTCCAGTTCATCCCACTGTTAATGGACTGTGTTGAGGTCAGGAATTCTTTAACACCAAACTCACAGACCCATGTCTCTCTGCACTGGGACACAGACATGCTGAAACAGAACAGGGCCTTCCCCAAACTGTTTCCACAATGTCGGTAACATACGATGTATGAATCCTCCTGATTAGGATAATGGACTGGATGGACTTTGTCTCCAGTCTAGGTCACAGGCAGCGTTCTGGCGGACGGCGTCGTCCTGACCGTGAGCTTGTTATAAAATTGTAATGGAACTGGGTTCTGCAGAGCCGCCGTGGTTCCTAATGCCCCGAGTCAAAAATAGCACCACCACATAAAGCTCCATCACACTTACTGTTTACCAAATCAGAGACAAAGGACATGGGAGGCTTAATTAATTCTGAGTTATTACCCATCATAAAGCCTTCTACAGTTATAACAAATGGTCCTCAGCATCGTCTGTAATGACTTTTTTGGTTATTTGCTGCAAGAAATGACTTGCTAATGAAAATGTCACTTTTTAGGAGCTAATTAGGAGCGCGCTTCGTGAAGTGAGGATGTGAGACAGGATTCAGGAGAAAAGTTTAAACTCAGTGCGGTGCGGTGTTTGGATAATCTGACCGTGTGCAGTTGGACTGTGAGCATCATCTTCATAGAAAACATTCATATTAATCAGCTGATGTTCAATGGTTCCTCATAAGCTTCCGTTTATTACATCGGTTTCTCTCAGCTCCTCATTAAAGAACAACACAGAATTCAGTTACTGAGATAAAAAATAACAATAAAACCAGCAAAATCTGTAGAAACGGTTTCCGGTTGACGGACGTTTGGTGCGGCAGCCACCACAAACAAGAAGAGATGATTACAGTGAGATGAACTGATGTAAGAGAAGTTATTTAGAGGATGTGATGTCATTAAAGTGATGAAATAAGATGTAATGAGGGGGGACACTAAAACATGTTACTAAAACATGTTGGATGAGGTCAGACACCGATGTTGGATCAGAGGACCTGCCTCACAATCCCTCCATCCAGCCGTTATCTTCCGCTTATTCCTGAACTAGGGTCATGGTGGGGTTCCCCATGCCCAACCAGAGAACATCTCAGGCTCTGGGCATAAACACCCAAGACAGGGCGCCATCCATCGCTGGACACATACTAACTCACTCATCCACACACACAAACACACACTACACGGGGCAATATAGACACAGGGAGGACATGGAAACTCCAACCAGATCTGGATTCGAACCGGGAATCCCCAGCGCTGAGAGGCGAACATGCTAATCACTAAGCCACCGTGCCGCCCCTGCCTTGCAATCTCTGTTCTGATTCATTTTAAAGGGCTCAAGTTCAGGACTCAAACCAAAACTGTTAAACCAGCAGAGAATTAAAATAAGACGTGAGATAATACAGTCTTCTTTTTATTACTTTCCCCCTTTATTATCCAGGGGGCGCCACAGCGATAATCTCACATATTTGACTTTAGCAAAGTGTTTTACATCTGACACAACCCTCATCGTTACCTGGCTTGGGACACTACATGAGATAATGTGATAATGAGATAATAATAATAATAAGAGATTAAAAAGTGGGATGTGTAAAATATGAGACATGAGAAGAAGATGAGATATTAGATCTGATGAGACGTGAGGGGATGAGAGAGGGAGTATGACGAGACATGAGACACGCGGTGAGATATGAGACACGTTCTGATGAACAGTGTAAATACTGACTTTCTCTCACTTCTCTCACGCTTCGTTGTTTCACAGACGTCTCACATTTATTAAAAATGAAACACATTTTTGCATATTGATTGGCTTTGAATTTAATTGACCCATTTTAATTTTCTCCTTTCCGGGTTCCTGAGCTGTTGTCGTTTATTTCCCAGCGGCCCGTGACGATATTGGAAGTGAAATCTGCGGCAAAAGCCTCGAAGCAAAAGGCTACTGAGGAAAAACTGTAAATTATTTCCCTTTATATGAAACTGAACAGGCATCTGACATGATGCTGTGTGTGTGTGTGTGTGTGTGTGTGTGTGTGTGTGTTTGTGTGTGTGTGTGTGTGTGTTGTTTTTGCCTCTAACAGCTTAATAATTCATTGGTCAGAAAGTAGATCAACAATTTAAGAGGAAAAGGATGAACATACATTCAGAACAAATGTCCACTTTATTATTAATAATAATATCACTGTATTATCTGATTTTTTTTTGTAATTTTCTCTAAAAAAATTCTTTTATTAGAGTTTTGGACGGTTACTTTTTTCCAGACCGCCGTTCATCTGTGTATTAAACAGAGCAGCGTTTTATTTAAACATGCACTCGGGGTAACGTACAGAGCGCAGAACAAAACTGAGTGTCTTCACCTTTAAACCAGAACCAGGTCTCTGAGGGTGACTGATGTGAGGTTTATAAGGTTCTCCACCAGCACAGGGTTTTTTTTTCCGAGCCTCTAGCAGAACCTTGACCTTTCTGTCTGACGGCGTGATGACAGGGTCTCTAAGCACCCGCTGCAGGTCTCATTGTTCTGTTCGCTACTGAATTGCTCCCAGGTGTAGATGTGTTTGTGAATCTGTCTGACCTGTGATGGACTGCCGACCTCTTCGGGGCATTGCCCTGCATATGCACCAGGACAAACTCCAGCA
The DNA here is from genome assembly GCA_025769995.1 of Xyliphius kryptos. NCBI lineage: Eukaryota > Metazoa > Chordata > Actinopteri > Siluriformes > Aspredinidae > Xyliphius > Xyliphius kryptos. The sequence goes on along the minus strand of JAOUQT010338925.1, from coordinate 8,764 downwards.
TCCCGTCGTCTCTGATCAGAACAGATCAGTGCATTCGGTTCGGAAAATGTAAAAACCACACCCAAAAACTGATTTCTGTCCTGTGTCTATTAGGTCCTGGGATAGGAATGAACCATCAAAGGAATCTGAAGAGTATAGGGAGTGGTAGCTCAGTGGTCAGGGCGTTGGACTATCAATCAGAAAGTTGTGGATTCAAATCCCACGTCCACTGTAGTTACCAATGTGGGTTCTTGAGCAAGACCCTTCATTGCTTCATGGTGCTGCATCAACCCCATGTTCTGACCCCAACCAAGTTACCTGTGAGTCCCTTTGGATAAAAGCGTCTTTTAAATGACTAACTATTTAGTAGGGAGTCACGATGCCAAATTTCAGCCTTGTAGGCTGTAGGGAAGTGGGAGAACTCAGGGTTTTGGCGTTTATAGGTATAGATTCCGTGCTGCTGTTAGTTATTTGTTAAAACCCAGAAATGAAAACAGATGATGTTTCTGGCCTCGATCTAAAAGCGCGTTCGGCCCCTTAGCACGGGGAGGTTTGATTAATTGAATGGTGGGAAGTGAAATGCCAGAGGCCTGAACCCCATCAGCACTTACTGTGCACTAACAACGGAACACACCATAACAGAGCGGAGCGCGATCAATCCGCCGCTGAGCCTCTCCCCGCATCTCATCACTCAATTCCTCTCGCGCAGCCTCTTATTGTTAAAAGACTTTATTGATTTCATTTGATGCCGCATGCAGAGGATCTCGCTGATGAACTGATGAATGAGAGCAGTGAAACATGCACCTCCTCGGAAAAAAAGAAACCACGAGGAGAGAAAATAAAACAGGGAAATTGTGACAAATATGAAAAGTGATGGATCAGTAATCTGCTCACGTCGCGGCTTTGTGGCGGAGAATAAAAGCGGTATGAAGTGGCGCTGGGTGAGGAATAAAGCCGTCTGAATTATGATCCAGATCGCTCTGAAGTTTGGATCGTGTGGGAGTTTTGAGAAAGGAGCGAAGAATGGAAAATATACAACTTATATATATAAATGTGGCCTCACTTAAAAGTGATACATATCTAAATAAGAGATAAAAACCACGCAGGATCTTTTACAAACGGAGGAGCAGTGGACAGACAAAACAGTTCTAGGAACTTACTTAAGAGGAACTACCTACTGGGAGGGAGGATGGGGTTCTCTCAGTTTGTACCTTTAGGGACCTCAGTCCTACTCTTCTGTAAGAGAAGGTACATCCTCTGTGAGTTCCATTGTATTATATTGTCTTTAGAGAACCTGTAAAGAACTCAATGACTCAACAAAACACTCTAAAGACAAACGCGAGAGTCCAACATCTGAAGCTCAGCTGCAACTGGGTCTTGCAACAGGACAATGATCCCAAACGCACCATTAAATCTACAACAGAACATCTGACAAGGAAATAAAGGACCAGAACTTTCCCAGAACCATTTAAGAGTTTCATACAGAGAACTATCAGTTCACATTAAAGTTGTCAAACGTGGTTCGTGGTGTGAACTTCCCACAAGACTTTAGCATTCAGACTTTATTCAGCGTCAATAATTTCAAATCAGATTTTAGAGGTGGTGCTCAGTGGTTCAGGTGTTGGTCTATCAATCTAAGGGTTGTGAATTCAAATCCCACTGAAGTTGAGGGAGTGGTAGCTCAGTAGTTAGGGTGTTGGACTATCAATCAGAAGGTTGGGGTCCACTGAAGTTACAGAACAGAACAGATTGTGCACAGGATTTGAACCCTGAACCTTCCTGCTCAGAGGTGAGATCATGAAGCCAAAGTGCCCCTTATAAAGGTTATAGGTGTGAATTTGGAGTCGCTGGTACACACGGTGAGCTCATGGATCATTAAACATCTCCAGCCGTCATGCCAGGCTGAGAGTGACACGTGGGATCTGGGCGAGGCTGGATGTAAATGCCAGTTTCTTTATTAAAGCTTATCCAAAGATCAGTCTGCTCAGTCTGGTCACTTAAACAGAGAGAGAGAGAGAGAGAGAGAGAGAGAGAGAGAGACAGGTGAGTTAATCCAGAGCAAACCCGGATCGGCCAGAACCAAATTTCTCATTCCATTTCGTTCAGAAAGAAAAATAAAAGAGAGGAATCTAAGATCTGAAAAGGACAAAAGTATTGGGAATAACCTCTTATGAAACCTCGTGGTGGTTAGCATGTTCACCTCTCAGCGCTCGAATCCCAGTTCAAATAACAAATCTTGGTGGAGTTGCCATGTCCTCCCTGTGTCCGCGGGGGTTTTCTCCGGTTTCCTTCCACAGACCAAAAGCATGGATTCAAGGTTTATTGGCTGCTTTTAATTACCCCTATATGTGTGTGTCTGAGTGCCCAACGGGAAAAAACACGCGGAAACGAGGAGGACATGGAAACTCGAACCAGGAATCAGGACAACAGCGCCCTCTAAGGTCTAACGTATGAACAAAAGTATTGGGACACTGACATATTACACCTACAGAAACTTTAGAACTGGTTCCTGCTGGTTCCTTATGCAGCTACATCCTGTTGATGTTGGACAGGAGGACCTGCGTGAGAATCTCAGTTCTAGTTCATCCCAAAGCTGTTGGCTGGGCTGGAGGTCAGGAGTGGGTTCCCTCCACCCGGTCATGGCGTTCCAACGTTGAAGTCTTTATGTGGAAACTTTAAACTTGTGATCTGAACGGAAGCGACTGAATTTTTCTTTTTTGTCAATCATTTATTTCTTTTTCCCTGAAAGTGTTTAAGATGGCCGACTCACCGGCGCGCCTCTGAAAGGTTGTGGTAATTACAGTTTCAGCCGGGACCGTTATTATCTGCATTTTTACAGCTGAAATGAAAAATTGGCCCGGCGCTGCTTGAATGTACGGAGCAGAGGAAATAAATATGTGCTTATCGCCTGAGCTCTTCTCCAAACACTCTGGAGGATTTCTGTTTCGCCCTCGGTGCGGAGAAGGTCAACAGCAAAAATAAATACTTGCTCCAAATGTAGGTATTTATCCAGCGGGTGGCGCCGGCGCCGGAAATAAAGAGACGTATTGGAAGAGGGTTTCATCAGACGTTCTTGCTCTGAGTGTTGGTTTGAATTTCTTCTGTCAGAATCTTCATGAGAAGACCCGGAGGAACATGACTGAACCGTACAGTACAGAGCTCTGGAGTTCCATCTGCCTCTGAACATCAAACGAAATCCAGCTTTTAAGGTTTATTTAACTCTTTAAACACGAGAAATTTAAATGATTCAAAAAAATTTGATTTACGTTTTGATTAAAAGCGTTATGGAACACGGTGTTATCATGAGTAACCTCAGACCTGTGACTAATGTGTGTTTTGGGATTTGGGATGTTAATTTGAGATCATAACGCAGGTCCTGACCTCCAGCCCATCCAGCAGCTTTGGGATGAACCAGAACTGAGATTATGGTGTTGGTATAGAGACATTTAAGATGCCTTGTCATTATCTACAAGATTCCACTATATATCGAGGACGTACAGCAGAATCGAAATATCGTTTCTCTCTCTCCATAGGCAAAGAGAGAGGGGCCCCTGCGACTGCTCAAGCCGCCAACTTGTGGTAAGTAATAAAAGCAAGAGAAGGAATCGAGAAGACGGAAAAAAAACCATGAACCGTTTGCTTTAGCACTGTGTTCTATGGAGTTCTACATTTACATTTAGTTATTTAGCAGAAGCTTTTATCCAAAGCGACTTAAAAATATCCCAACTTGATGGTTGGGGTCAGAACACAGGGTTGATACAGCGCCCCCTGGAGCAATGAGGGTTAAGGGTCTTGCTCAAGGACCCACATTGGTATCTTCAGCGGACCTGGGATTTGAACCCACAACCTTTTGATTGATAGTCCAACACCCTGACCACTGAAATAACACTCCCTGTTCTGGTTCTGTGGAGTTCCATAGAGTTCCTTAAAGTTCCATAGTCGGAGTTTGCAGGATCTTCCAAGATTATCAATATTAAGGTTGCACAATCCACAACCTGAACATTTTTACAAAATCTATACCATGAGGCAGAGGGTCAGTCATGATACAGTCCAGAGGTTTAAGGACCTTGTTTAAGGAGCCATGATGGTAACTTTGGTGAACTCAAGATTCAGACTGCTGGTCCAACACCCCAACACTGTTAATGGGGAACCCAGTCTCAGTATTGACTGAAACAAACAGCAGAACATTTGCTCAGATGATGAAATATAGAAGTAAACCTGAGGGCAGTGTATTCAAATCAGAGCTGATGTTATATTTCTTTTTAGGTAAACCTCCACTAAACCTAAAGTTTGTGTGCTGTTCCTTTTCACCTGCGGGGAGCGCCGTCTGACACCTCTGACCTGTTGCCTAGCAACATAATTTCATACCACCAGACAAAGTTTGCAGTAAAGTATTAATGAGGTTCTCTTCTCTTTGATATCAATGTTTTATTGCCTTTAATGTCTTGAATTGTTTATCATATGGACAAAAGTATTGGGACACCTACACATTACACCTACAGAAGCTCTACATATAAAATAATCCAGGTCCGAAGTGCACAGTGTAATGTGATTGAATGAAACATCCAGATGGAGGTGTGTCCTGATACTTTTGCTCGTGTAGTTTATGTGATACTTATTGAGATGCATCAGTTTTAGACAGATTTTCACTTTAGCAGAATAATGGACATGATCAATACAGAATGTGGAATAATCTCTGGTATTGATTGATTGACGAGGTGGAAGGAGAACCTGAGTATTTTGTGAGGTTCTGTTTTTTTACAGACAGTCTGTTGGTGGTATTTCTCATTATTTCTGCTTCGTCTCTTCTGCTCTCAGATAATCAGAACGCAGTGTCGTTATCATTACAGAGTGCTGAGGGAACTTGATTAGATCTCGTACAGTTTTGCGTACGTTATTAAATAAAGCTGATGTAATTAACGACGGCATGCTTTTGGGCCAGCTGGTGCAGGACAGGCTGCACCTCTCCTCCAGGTAAAGAGGCGTATCGATCATTCGGCTTACATTTACTAAAGCTTTCACTGGAATAATCCATATTGATAAATGACGGCCGGCGCACGCAGCCTGTGGTTGTTAGGAGCATCGACATGAGTGATGGAGATGTTCTCCAGATCAATACCAAACTCAGAGTGTCTCTGTCCTCAGACCTTATCAATATGAAGCACATTTCAACATCTGACCTACATACTGCCTCCATGTACCATGTGTCCGGTCACCGGTCGCTTTATTAGGTTCTCTCTCCGGGTCCTGCAGCCGGTGTCCAAGAAAACACAGATGGACTTGGTAGGTTCTACAGTTCCGTTCTGTAGTCCATCTGTTTCTCCACGCACTCTGTTCTCTGACGATCAGGACCATGGACAGAGCAGGTGTTACTCGGGCGTCGGATGATTCTCAGTCCTGCAGCGACGCTGACGTGGTGGCGCCGTGCTTTCTCTGTTGAATACTCAGAGTGGCATGTTCTCACCGGCACTCCGTCTCTGAAACCTTCCCCTGTTTTATGTTCGGTTCATCAGCCGAAGGTTTGTTTTTCAAAAAGTTCTTTCTTTACACTGAAGCCAGACAGAGAAAGCTCTTGATGTCAATTTCCCTAAAACACCACTTTAACTGAGCGCCATTCCTAAAGACGGCGCTTCAGAAACGAGAGCGCGTGATTGACAGAGAGAGAGAGAACTCATCAAAGAGAGAGAGAGAGAAGGCAGGTGAGGCAGCAACACAAAGCCGAGAGAGACAGGAAATGAGACTGGGAGAGAGAGAGAGTGAAAGAAAGAGAAACCAAAGAGAACGAGAGAAAGAAAAACAGAGTAACGAGAGCGAGACCGTTTCTGTTTTGTCTTTATCCAGGTCACCTCCATCTGAAACTGTTAGTCTTTGTTCTTTTTTGCTCTCCGTTAATTAAAGCACATTAATATTTCAACTTCAATTAAAAGGAGAACTCTGATTGTGAGACAGCGACCTCGTTCCTCCAGATGGGTTCTGGGATTTTTTCAGTATGTGAATGTGTTTAGGACAAAAGCCACGTGGAACCAAAAACTGTAAAGATCTTTATGTGGATTGTTGGGTTCATTGTTGGGTTTATTGTTGGGTTCATTAGGATCCCCCTGGTGTTCGTACCGTGGACCGTATGGTACGTCCGTGGTTCTGATGGTGTCTGCCTTCCAGGCCGATGAATAAACAGTGCTGGTGCATCTGATGTGGTTTATTGCAGATAAAACCCCTCTCTCCACTGGTGCATGATGTTTTGTTATGTTCATGCTCACAAAACGCTTCTGACATAAACACCCCGAAATGACAATGAGACCCACACAACCAACCAGCGCCTGGATATTTCAAATCACGGCTCCCGTCGTCAGGGTGCAATCACCAGACACAATGTCTGCTTTTCAGCGGGAGCGAGCTGGTTTTCTTTCGCTTTTCTTTCCGAGATCGGCGCCGCCGCTGCCACAGATTATCCTTTCAGCCGTCATCATTCGAAATGGCCTCTCTAAATGCCCCGCAAACTGCACGCCGAGCTCGCTTCAGCTGTTTCCCAGCAACAGAGAGGACCGGCGGCACCTATTCCCGTAAAACTGTCCTCCTCAAACGTGTCCGGTACGCAGAGGGGACGCCTGTTTGGAGAATTCACACCGGCGAACATTAAAACAGAAGGTCTAAGAGAAGCGGTCGGCACCGAGGCTCCCGCGTTCTTCTGAGATCCGTCCACGTGACGATGAACCAGAATCAACTCTGGATGATATTTTCATTTTCTTTTCTCAGCTTCGTAACAGACGCCATCGTTCAGGACTCAGACTCTCACACTCCGTCTCTTACTGTGTCTGTTTCATAAACACGTTCTGAAGCCACCGGCTCAGGGGACCGGACCTACTGGGGCCCGGGGACCGAGTTAGAAAGCGATTTGGAAATCCCCTGAAGGTCAGATGCTCTGTTTCTCTATGACATTCTGAAGAGCATCAACACACAGCATGCTGAGTCAACCATCTGACACACACACACACACACACACACACACACACACACACACACACACAAACACATCATCTCTCACTCGCAAGTCACTTTGAAAACTAGCGTTCACTAAATGACTGAATGTAAATGTATGTATGCTCGTGTGTGTCAGAGTCCTCTCCCATGTTTCTGTGGTTTAGACGTGGTGGCGCCTCCCTGTGGTTTCCTGCATCTCTCTGCAGTAAGTGTTGTGGTTACAGCAGTGAAAACCAACTCTGTTTTGCTGAATGTGAAGAGAAACCTCACTGAATTAAACCCAAACCTGCTCCTATAATTAAAACCAGCTGTGTGTGTGTGTGTGTGTGTGTGTGTGCGAGTGCGTGTGTGTGTGTGTGTGTTCAGGAACTCTGCCTTGCATCGTACCTACGACATCTCCTTCAGAATGAAAATAACAGTAACTCACGCCCTCTAGTGCCTTATTTCTTTAAGATCACAACTTCACCGTCATTGCAGGGAGGCCGGTGCAGACCGGTCAGTCTGTAGGTGAAGTTGAGGTGAAGTGGCTCCTCAAAGCAAAAAAAATATATATTTTGCTAGCAAACAAATATAATCAGGAAATGCAAAGTCAGCAAAGAACAGTTTGATTCCACAGTGTGGGCGGGGCCTTAATGCTCTCCATTTATAAAGTTTTGATTGACTGACTAATTCTTAAATTGGTCAGTCAATACATCTTGATGTTTCTCTGTGAAGGCGGGCCTTCATCCGTCAGCTGAACGCACACTGTTGCAATTTTGTCACCATATTAGTGACTTCTCAGACCCGCCAGCTTTTCTTTTTTTAAAGTGACCAGCGACAAATCTAGTGAGTTTTTCAGGTGTCATTTGCAAAGACGTTCTTTAGTTTCTGTCCGTGAGCCCCGTTCCACAACACTCTCAGCGCTCAGAGAGACCCACATCGCTCCACGTCCAAACTGTCACTGACTCCGCCCCCTAATTATGACGTGGGATGTAATATATGCATTTCTTTCACACAGTGTCACTCACTTAACTCGTCCACGGTGTGTGCCTTTATGTAAAAAGCTGAACGTTTACCATCCCATCCATCCATAATCTTCCGCTTATTCCTCTACAAGAGTCACAGTGGGGTTCCTGATGCCCATCCAGGGGAGAACATCTCGAGCGCTGGGCAGATACACCCAGGACAGGGTGTCAATACATCACTGGGCACACACTCACACACAACCACACACACACACTATACAGGGCAATCAAATTAAAGCATTCAATTTACCTTGAATCATGTTTTTTGGGATGTGGGAGGAAACCGTAGAACATGGAGGAAACCCACGCGGACACGGGGAGGACATGGAAACTCCACCTATACAGGGCAATTTACAGCATTCCATTTACCTTGAATCATGTTTTTTGGGATGTGGGAGGAAACCAGAGAACCTGGAGGAAACCCAGGTGGACATGGGGAGGACATGGAAACTCCACCCTGGCGAATGTGCTAAACGTTTAGCTAAATAGCAAAAAATTTACATAAACAACAATAAATAATGTAATGTGGGCCACAGCATTAAAGGCATTTGTTTATTTTAAGAAGTTTGTTTGTAGTTCCAACATTTGGATGTCGTTCCTTTTTGTCGTCCCTCAAAAATGGAATATTATGCAAATTTGACGCCATTTAGCAACTTTTAGGACAGCCAATAGATACTTTCCTTACTGTAAAGTTGCCAACCGTGTGTACGCAGTATGATGTCACGTTCTGAAAGGTCAGCATCAGCGCGGCGGGTATCACGACTAACTCTATTTTCTTTTAATAACAGCGACAGAAATAAAAA